>WYDF02298478.1:0-15738 GCA_009867245.2 Adranes taylori
CCACCAACAAGATGGACGGACGATATTAAGAGAATCCGGGGAAACTGTATACAGGACGCACAAGACCGAAAGCGGTGGCAGACACTAAGGGAGGCCTATGTCCAGCAGGGGACGCGAACGGCTGTTTGATGATGATGATGATTAGTACAGTGTGTTTTACTCAACCCACGTCGATCTAACGGTGCTCCGCGATAATTAGATTAAGTTCTAGTTACGAGCCAATAAAACAGTAATAATTCATTTACCCGTTTGTTCAATTCAATTTGGGACATTTTAGTATTCCAAATTCGCTTTACGTAACAAATAAATTGAAATTATTCAATTCAACGATTCTATTCAATTCAACGACCAAATAACGGTTTTTTTAAGTCTTTAACAGGTTACAAATTAAATCAAATCAAAGTCCCTCACAGCGCGCCACGATTGAAGTAAACTGAAGTAAACCTTTTTCTTTTTGAAACAGTGACGCGGAAACCTCATTATCTCGGCCCAAAAAAGATAAATAAGAAAGGGAAGAACATAAACGAAGATTGCCCTAAAGAAATTTCCAGATTCTTCAAGTGTTGAATAAGTGACGCAATCACTTCAATGTTCCGGTTCAACAAAAATGAGAAGCTAATCAAGATTGGGAAGGCAGATGTTTCAGAAAAATTGGATGCAGACTCTCAATTAATAAAGAAAAACGAAGATTGCCCTAAAACCATTTCAAGGTCCTTCAAGTGTTACATAAGTGACGCGATCACTTCAGTGTTCTGGTTCAACAAAAATAAGAAGATAATCAAGATTGGGAAGGCAGCGATTCCAGCAACATTGAATGCGGGCCACTCAATCAATACAGAATTTGGTTCGCTTGATCACAAGAGACCAGTAGAATCAAAAGGAAAATACGTTGGTAAGAAAACCAGCAGAATTCGCAGATAAGGAAAAACAACAAAGCTGCGAGGGAAAGATTTAATTTTTGAATCGTTAGTACAGTATAAAAATTTACGACTTTAATTATCCACAAAGCCAATCAAGGCAAGTAAAAATTATATAAACAATTAATAAGTTGCTCTTGAGAAATAATTTCGAAGAAAAATTCATTAACCATGTCCAAATTCTAAACTATTCATTAGCTATGGAGATACAATGCAAGGTTTAGTTGTATTTCAAATTAATTTAATACATTAAAATAACTAACTATAAGTGCTAAATATCACAGCAAAGTATTTAGAATTATTTAAAACAAATTAATGAAACTTTTAAAAATACGCGATGCGAGCTACATGACTACTAAAGTAATGTGCAATCTATGCCGTATCGTAGTGCCACCGGTTTATATACGAAACTACTAAAAATCCTAGAAGCAAGCTTTTCAATATTGATGGTAGGTTGAATAAAATATTTATATGTATTGAGACAAAATATTCAATATTGATCGTGTGCGGCCAATATGTGCGGCCAATATTAAATATTGAATGTACTCATTTATTAATCAATTGAAAGATAAAACTTAGAAGATAGAATGCGTGTTGAATATATAACTATTTATGGATGGACCCCGTATATAATTGCATTATACGCAATGAGCTATTCATCCGTTATAACTTATATGTTTTGAAGTTATGTTAATTTCTTATGTTAATTATTTTAATTGTCTCATGCAATGCATATACATAAGTAAATTCTTGTAATATGTATATTAGGCTTTCTAATTAATAATACCAAATACGTTGTATTTTATTTTACTGATCGCTTCTTGTTCAATATTATAATTGTTCAATATATAATAGAAAATTTACATGCGTCATTTAGCTTAGGGAATGATGTATTTCCTTATAAAAGATAGTCGCTTGACTATTCGATAATTATTATATTAGATTCATTAGCGTTACGATCTCATTTTTGTTATTTTAATTATTTTTATAACAATTCTTGGTTTGCCTTGCCGTAGAAATTGTAGATATTATATTAAGTTAAATTTAATTATCCAAACTGTTTTTAAATTAGAATCATTGACTTTATCTTGTGTCAATGAATTCCTAGTAAAAGTACAATTATTTTAATAGTCAAAGTTAGTGTAATTAATTAATTAAATTAATAAATTAAATTTAAGATTTATAAATCTTTAGATTTTATTATAGTTCGTGTAAATAAAGTTTTTGAAAAAAACCCAGCCACATGGCCACGAAATATAATTATGTAGTTAACTGTAACTAGGCGGCAAAAAATTTAGATTTAATATTTTGTCGTAGATGTCGTAGATATTTGTAACCGTTCCGTTTGACTACCTTAAAATACATTCCCTATATTTCAATATTTATTGCAATGCTATTTTTAAAGGTCTCTCGATTTTATGTGTAACATGTTTTTCTAAAATCACAATGTAAAACAGATAAAAGATGATCTTCGTTTTGCTACATTCCTTGTATCGAAAGTGCCTTTAATATTTAAGCGATTTATGAATCCATCTATAGGTAGCAACGTCGTGTTAATTAATTATGGAAATGAATGCGTATTTCGGCTTCGTACCTAACCGAAGCGTAAGTGCAAGACCCGAAATATGCGCCATAAAAGTGCATTTCGCTACTCGTAGTTTTTCTCGACTCAGACTTATTTTTGTAGTCATAGTATAATGTAGTAACAGAGTTTAGATTATAATATTCATACGGCAGCCATTTTAATCTTGGATGTAGTCCGTAATAATTGTTATATAATGTTTTAAGCGTTATATAAATTAATAAATCATTCTACTTGGCCTTGTTGAATGTATTTATCAAGTATTTAAAGTAATTAAGATACAATTACATAAATGAAACAAAAAACGCAATAATACAATTAAACAAATAAACAAATAATTAAAGAAATCTAGCTTGTGAAATTGTTGTAATGTAATCAAATCAATTGTTTTATCTTGTGCAACTAATTAATCAAAATTTGCAATCAAAATTTTTTATTTTCAAAATAAATATATATATTTTTTTAAAAGAAGGTCCACTGCGTGTGACCTTAATAGTGACTAACTAAATTTAAAAAAAAACCACAATGAACGGCCGGTCTAATCGGAGTATTATGACCTTTGAAAAAAAATGCACTACCTAAATATTTCGGTTACTATGAAGATTGGAAAAATTAAACTTGAACATATATAAGACTAAGAAACCTCAAATTTGTCAAGAGTTGAATCTATTGATCCAACTTAAAGTAATAAAAAAAATTTAAAAACTTTTTAATAATACCCTGTATATTTTGATAGTCCTTGTGATTTTCTTTAAAATAATACCTAACATTAGAGCTTGAACTTAAATGGTTCCAAATATATGGCCCCTAATACTTTAGGAATCCTAAATTGGTTACCATGGGAACAGTAATTAAATATATAAGACGTGTAGTAGCTGAATACATCCAAAGTTTTTTTATTATATTTTAAATAAGGCAAACGTTGATCTAGTTAGTAACCGCCATTTAATTCAAATTTTAAATAATACGGAAAGATTAAACAGAAATATTCAGGTGTAGTAGTATATGTGTGATGAGTTTCAGCCCCTCTCTAAATTATAATTTGGACACGCCACTAACAACAACATTTATTACATTCTAGGAGCATTGTCTTATAGATCTCATAAAACGTAAAAGATCTTTTACTATACGTTCTCTTCTATGTGATTATTAAGGATCTATGGATATAGATATGTAGAATTTCGGTTGCGATGTTGACCAATAGAGCAGTTTTAAGGTTTCAGAGGCCATATCTTTGGAATCATTAGAGCTGGACCCCTCATGTAGGAATAGAGATATTTATGGTAGTGCCAATTTTTTAAGACCAAATTACTCCGAACTTTAATCGTAGATTTAAAAAAAAACTGTTTCAACTAAAATGAAAGAAGTTTCAGAGCCTACCAATAAAGTTTATTTGAATCTCCTATTTTTTATCGTTTCTGAGATATATCGAAAAATTTGTTAAATTTCAAACATGGCAACGTCGCATTCTATAGCAGTTTGAGAGATGAGTATAATTTCATTAGACGCATAACAGAAAGTACTACATGTGTACGAAATTTCCGCCTTTTTTCTGATATATTGACGAAATTTTTTGTAAAATAAAAAATTTATAAAATGTTTTATAATGATTTTGGGCAAAATTGTAAATTTTTACATTTAAAAAATTTTTTTCTTAACTTTTTTTAAATATTAATGTTTTGGGGCAATTTGTTAGATTTACTATATTTTACATTTTTTTATAATTAGAAAGCAATTATGACTAAAAATTTTATAAAATATTTAAACAAAAATTAAATATACTACTTTTTTTTGTAGAAATTAGGAATAAATATTGTTTTTGATATTTTGACAAAGAAAAATTCTAAATTTAGAGACATCCCAACAAACGATAACTCCACAAAGGCGCATCACCATGCCAATTAATAATACATTCTCAGCATCAGTCTTAATTCTGAATATAACTTATCATGGGCCATTAGACATAAGTAAGGAAGATCCACTCGAGCAGATAGGAGGAGATATGGGATCGATTTGGTCGAATGAGGACGCTCTACGTCAACGTATAGGTAACACAATTTGGCATCACATTGAACAACACAACTCGTCAGTCCGGTACCTATGGATAACACTAGTTGTGATCGTCAGCGTATTCATCATAAAGCAATTAGTGGTATTAGTAAGAACAAGGTCCTCTTCAGACGCAATCGATGCGACCCTGTCAGCCCTCAAACTCCTGAACTATGATGAGGGAATGGAATCACAGCTAATGTACGAAGGCTTCTTCAGACCCGAGATAAACAGGGTT
Source organism: Adranes taylori (assembly GCA_009867245.2). Lineage (NCBI taxonomy): Eukaryota > Metazoa > Arthropoda > Insecta > Coleoptera > Staphylinidae > Adranes > Adranes taylori. The sequence continues at coordinate 4,787 of WYDF02298478.1, forward strand.
TATCCAAGAATAAATAGGGAAAATCTCCTGAAGATATTTTCTGATAACAATTTTATTAAAATATATTATTTTTAAATGTAGGTAAATGCATTTAGAATGTAGAAGATCAAGGTCATTGCATTGTATTACAAATCAATAGATAAACCAAAACAAAAGTAATATTATGAATAAGCATCGTGTGTAAATTGCAATATTAATGATGTCGCAAGTTCATCAGATAGATAGGCGTTTAATAAAATATAACATAGTAATATCAAATGCTCACATCTAGCTGTATTTTTGTTTTCATTTATTGACAAAACATGTAGATATGTACCTTTGCATTTCATTGAATAGTTCTTATTATAATTGATTTTCTTCTAAAAGATTTTAATTAAACATATCAAATTTCTTATTAAAACGTGAGATTAATAATTTATACTTTTATCACACTTGTTTTCTATTTTCTTTTATTCATTGTGTATATATGCTACTTAATTTGTATGAGATAAACGAGTTAAGTTTTAGCGTTATTATTAAGTACCACGCGTCTTATTTTTACCTAAGTTTAATCTCTATGAGTTACTCCAGTATATCTTGATAGATTACGCAGTGCTCTAAATTAGTTTAATAAATTTTTATAAAATTTAATATTCAAATAATTACGAGCATGTTGATAACTTAAACCAGCCCTAATTTAAAGTTAAACTTATTAATTATTTATTCAAGTTGGATTTCTCGTTTACATCAATTCAATCATCTATTCTAATATTCTATTCTTATCATCTATTCTAATACTCTATTCTAATCATCTATTCTAATTTATTCTAATGCACTCACTCAATAAGATTATCATATCACAATCTGAAGCTGGACCCAGTCCCAATAAACATTCGCACATATTTTTCTTTGTATTTCTTTTACTTAGCTGCTTTCTTTACCTTTTATACTCATGGAGTGCTTTTTATATATTTTGCTTGGAGGTTCCTGAGGGTGTTTCAAATCTCTATTACTTAAAACCGAAACGAAAGTAGTAATGTTCCGTTGTCTTTCTTGTCTCCTTCTTCTTCTGTCTCTTTTCAAAATCGTTTTATTAAATAAACAGGACCGTATAAACTAGAAAATTTAATATTTTCAAGTAATGCTTAAATCTTGGAGTAGGGAAAGAATCAAATAATAAATCAAGTAATTAACAGTGTTTAAACCTCTAACATCATATAAATAGTGTCGATATAGTGTCCAGTCCTTATTCAATGGCTATTCAGATATAGAAATTATACATTTCAAACTAAGATAGCCAAGTTCTTATCATTGATATATCCTTCGTATAATTGGAAAAAGAAACTCTACCGGCATTAGTTCCATTTTTAGCCCCGTAAGTGCAATATAAGTCAAATTGATGTGTGAACAGAAAATAATCCAATTATCCTGATATAAATCCAATCCTGATAGAAAATAATCCTATTTTCGTCCAATTACACTGAAACAAAAGACCAACACAATACTCGTAGTCAAAAAATTGATGGTCGTACTAAAGATCAATATTATTTATATATCGGCCTTCCCGACGTAAATAACTCGATCTAGTAATAATCTATTTACTCCAGTATACCCCGGAAATTTAACGTTCACTATAAAACACAAATTATTTTGCCTCATGTACCCAGGCATTAAAGTAACATATGAATATAGAGCCACACTACTAAAGCCACACTATAAACAGCAGCACAAATCAGTGACTAGAAAGTTTTAGAGGAGGAAACGGTAAGCGATCATAAGTACACTCAATACTCAATTAATGCAAAAGGGATCGCAGACCCACGGCAGATGATAATCTGGCCAATACAGATACTAGAAAGAAAGGCATACGAGATGAACAACTGGTAGACCGAGAGACACCTATGCCGAACGGATAAGAGAAGCAATTAGTCGATCTTGTGATAAATCAATGCCACGTCGTAAAGAATGAGATGGCTTGCGGCCGGTTTACTGGTGGGCAAGTAAAATCAACGAATTTAGTTCCGAATGCATGAAAAAAAAGACAACGATAGTACCAAAGGTGGTTGAAAAAATATTCTTCATCTGATATATGTAGGCGAAAAATGCACAAAAATTATTTAAGTTCGAAGTAAGACGCAGTCAAAGAAGCTTTTTTAAACAATAGACTCAGATCCTTGAGGTCTAGCATACAAAATTATAATATAGCGCTGATATAACAAAACTTTTCTCGGGAAGTGCCAGTGTTATATATAATTGCAGTGTTAAATATAATTATACGAGGATGCTGTTAAAATTTCGAGATGTGGCAACCCTGTACTTAAGCGATTATTAACCTATAAAGCGCCATGAAGTTTGATCTGTCAGTTGTCAAACAAAAGTGACCGATTGTAAATATATCAAACCGTTTCGTTACTGCAACTTTCCAAAATCATTTAGAATTCAATAAAACTGGATTTAAATAGCGGACATTTTCGATCAATGATTTTATTTTATTTTCGTTTAAAAAGGAGTGCATCGAAGATTTGAAAATTGCCTTCGTGAAGAGGCACCTTCAAGGACAACTGTCTTTCGATGGTACCAAGAGTTTAAATTTGGCCGCAGTTATATTAGTGATGAATTTCGTGAAGGTCGACCAATGACATCGAAAACTGCTGAAAACATTGATGATGTAGGAAATATGATAATGTCACATCGTCATGTTACGTATAGTGAAATTGCGTCACACTTAAGCTTGGGTATGAAACAAATTAATGAAATTCTACATCATCACTTAGGTGTTAAAAAAATATGCTCCCGTTAGATCCTCCATAATTTAACTGAAGCTCGGACAGAGGCTCGTGTGAAGTGGTGTAAAGAAATGCTTAAACCATTTGACTCAGGGAGATCAAATTTGAATTACGACATTACTAGTGGTGAAGAAAGTTGGATCTATGCTTATGAACCAGAAACGAAATAGCAGTCAACTGTTTGGGTGTTTGAAGATGAAATTAAACCCACAAAAGTCACTCGCTGCCGCAGAGTTTCTAAGAAACTGGTAGCTTCTTTTCTCTCAAAAACTGAGCATGTCGCTACTATTACAAACGATTTTCATTTCCAGAAGATGGACCAAACTTAGAAGCGTTTTAGAAGCGCAGTAGAAAGAAGCGTTTCAAATTGAGAATTTAAGTGTACCATCTTCTGAGTAGAAAAAATGCTTTGATGATTGGTTTATTCGCATGAAAAAATGTATAGACAGTAAAGGGGACTATTTTGAAAAACAATAAATTCAGCTAGCAAGCTTACTACGCAAGATGAAGCGGCGGTCGACGAAAAATATATAAGCAATAAATCAAGACATTCAGAAGTTTTTAGATTTTGATCAAGCCCAGTCCTAAGTTTATCACGCATATTTGTACTTTAATTGGCGTGTATCTTTTTGTGAAAACTATGGCTGATGTACATATGTGAGTAGTCAAGTTTGTATTATAAATTTTGATTATGAAATTGAACACTTTAAGTTCTTTTGGTTATATACTGAGTAAATAATTTGATTTCAATGTAACTACTTTTCACTTCATGATAAGCTAACAAACAAGAAACTTTTATTTAAATATTGCTTACTAGTTTTAATATTTACCTTCTCATTGATAATAAAGTGCACCGGTGCCGAATAAAAGTTTATGGTTTAATTAATCACTATATTGTATTTGGTTATGTTGTCAGTCAACCAATTCTTTATAATATGCTTTCTAATAATGAATTATCAATCAAATGTTGCTTGGTCGTTTGTTCATATATTTTCGAATGGGAAGAAAACTATATTGTATCATAATTAACATTTATGTAATTCAAATAAACCTTAAATATTATCTGTTTTATTATTTACTAAAATTCATCATCCCCTACAATTGTTTTATTTGAATTGTGTTTAATTAATTCATGAACCTTTCATTAATTTCAAATACGCTCCTAAATAAAACTTTGATTAAAGGCCGGTCGAATTGCCAGTAGAATTGTATGGGCTTTAATTGGAAGTAGAATTTATTTATTCAGTTAGGGCTCACACAATTCCATGTCACAAATTCAAAGGTGACAATATTTTTTTATGTGAAAATTCTTTCATGTCACAATTTTAAGTCATCCTAGTTTAAAAATCTTTATTATGTCACTCATGACGTATGATAACTAATGGGTTGATATGTAATACTAAGGGTCTGTCCTGAATAAAACCAGACTAAAGCTGTAGAACTCGATTTCTTGAAACTACTGCAAAGTACAAATAAAAATCTTCAAAGTAACTTCCTTGGGCATCTACACAGTGCTCCTAGTGTTCCTGCTACAGAAGATATGCGTTCTGGAACTCCTTTTCCGAAATGCTGTTCAGAGTCCTTGTCACAGCGGTTTAAACAGCTTCTAAGGGGTCAAATCTGCGTCCTTTTAGGTCCGTCTTGAGCTGGGGGAACACGAAAAAATTACATCAGGTCAGTAGGGAGATTGTGAAAGCGTAGTGATCTTTTTTTGTTTTGGTCAAAAAGTCCTGCACAATCTTTGCCGTGTGACTGGGCGCGTTCTCGTGGTGCAGGGTCAAGTTGTTGGTAATGTCTGGACGAGCGCGGGTTATACGTTTGCAAAGTCTTTCGAGGATTTCGACGTAAAAAGTGGAGATGAACGTTGTTCCTGATGGGACAAACTCCTGGTGGACGACTCCTTTGGCGTCGTGAAAAACAATGAGTATTCTTTTGATTTTCGATGTGGCCACCCTTGCATTTTTTTATAAGGAGACTGCGGCGTGTGCCATTCTGAGCTCTGCTGTTTACTCTCCAGGTCATACGGGAAAAGCCAAGTTTCGTCCCAAGTGATGATATTCTGTAAGAAAGTTTGGTCCGCTTCCACACGCTTCAACAAATCTTGCGCAATCGTCACTCCTGCTTCCATGTTGGCGTCGGTGAGGACTTTAGGCACCAATTGGCGCAAATTTTGCGCATTCCTAGGTGGCCCCTGTCAATCTCATGAACTTACGTTTTAGGCAAATTTGGCTCATCGGCAATTAATCGCACACTCGATTGGTCTTCAAAATAGTTCTCAACCTTTCAACATTTTCCTCCGTTTTGGGTGTTGTTGGCGGTCAACCTTTTTCTTCATCCTCCATGCTCTCTGTTACATCCTTAAAGGCCCTATGTCAGGCAAAAACCTGGAATCTTGTAATGCATTCATCCCCGTACTCTGTTCTCGACATTTCCAGAGGCTTCGTCCCACATTTCCCGAGCCTGACACAAAATTTAATTGCGTACCGTTTCTCAATCAAACGGGGCATTTTGCTTTGTGACAAAACACACACACAGTTCCTGCCCGGCGTGAGAGAATGCCGCGCTAGAGTGAGTCTGGTTTCATTCAGAACAGACGGATATTTTCTTAATATTAAAAAGCACTAGACAAGTCTCCAATAACTTCAATTATCTAATAGTTTTCAATGAGATTATTTTAATTATTCTAAATGCCATTCCTGTATTTTTAATTTTGTTCGGAAGTACACTTCGGAGCTGAGTTTCTATTCGTTCTTTATGGTTCAGTGCTAATTCGAAGTGAATACAACCTAACTATTGGAATGCTTAGAATAGAGAAAGGCCATAGAAATACAACGTTTTGTAAACATGTGTTCCATCTTTAATTGTAAGTTTTTTTTTCTTATTCCATTATTTTCGGATTCACAAAGAACAAGTCAATCAAATAGGTTCCCGTTTGTAGTTCTACAATTTTATAACAATTACACTTTTTGAACTGTTGTTGAATATAAAAACCAGTTCAGTTAACATATTGAATGCCAAATAGTACAATAAAATGCAGTCTGCAAGCCCAACTAATGTTTCACATTTGATTAATATTGTAATTTAAGACATTCAATTGGTAGTAATTTTTTATTCATTGTGTTTTAATTTGTACATTTACGAAAATTTTTAAAATGTCATTCACATATGAGTGACAAGCCTCATAAGAAAAATACACATATTTACGTGCCAAGGCCATGTCCTGCCAAAGATGTTTCTGCATGTTGGACCACAAAACTGGCACATGGCTTCGCTCGTAGTGTGATGTGGGAAGTCGCTAGTGTGCTCTTGTTTGGCTTTGAAGTCGGACGTTATTGCTACCCAATGACAAATACCTGAATAGTACGCGCTGTGCTACAAATTTCATTTTTTATTGTTCCGAAAAAAGCTTTTGAGTGAACTCTAAGTAAGCAGCGATTAAGATGATTCTACACGCGATCCTGTATGGGAACCGTCCTCATCAAACAGTGAAGACGAATTTGCTATGTATGATGCTAACATTACAAATGATCTGCAAGAAATGGCTCCGGATGAAATAAAGCAATAGGTGGTTCGGGATATAACGCAATCTGAAGATGACATAACGAATTCCGACTGGAGTGAATATGTTAGACTACATAAATTATTTCCGTTCACTGGTCTCAATTGTCTACAACGCGATCTACCAAACCACAATACTCCAATTGAAGCATTCTTCTAGATAACAGACAATAAGTTCGAAAGAATATAAAAAGCATACTAGATTGAATAAATGGAAGCTAACAGATTCAGAAAAAATAAGAAAAGAATCTGGCTTTGGCATTTTCAATGGGTTTAGTAAGCCGTAGTGTACCACCTGCTTATTGCGGCAACTCAATGTATCTATCGACAGGATATTTCTCGTCCCATAATGTCAAGAAATCAATATCAGTTATTGTTGAAAATGTTACACTTCATCAATAATGAAACAATTCAAAAGGGAGAACAGAACGACTTGGAAAAATTCAGCCGTTAGTTGAAATACTACAAAAGAAATTTCAATCTCTATTTCATGTTCTACATCATTTTTCGGTAAAATAAATTCGCTTAAAATTGTAATTTGTCAAATTATTGACTTTGGCGTTTTAACAGCTTGTTAATTTAGTATCACAGAATGGCGTGTTAAGTTAAGTGGATGTTAAAAACTCTCTTGGCAAAAATAAGGTTTTATTATATTTTTAAGGATTATTTCATGTAATGAATTATTTCCAGCGTTTGCTTCTTAATCATACATAACTTGCAAATGGTTATATAACCGAAAGTACTTGTTTGACAATATACACTTTGTGAACTATGACGATAAATCACGTTTTTTATTTTTTGGAATGCATGGTTTACAATACATTGGATCTTCTAAGTTAGTAGGATCTTCTAAGTTAGCATTTAAAAATTCAAATTTTGCGCTATTCATATACACCTTGATGAGTACACGCGATGATTTTTTTAATTTGAATATATTTAAATCTCGTACCATCTCCATTCTCTGTACCAAATCGAAAAGATCGTAATGCTCTATCGTCTGCCATATTGGATTTTAATTTGGCAGCTGTCAAAAGCAAAAACTATATGATAGACCCCAAAATACCGCTCCGCGAAACATTTACCATTTTAGAGCGATTTTGGAATAGGTCCAGAAGAGTAAGGCTGTCTAGAATCGGCCCTCTGCAACTAAATACCGCTCCGCGAAACATTTACCATTTTAGAGCGATTTTGGAATAGGTCCAGAAGAGTAAGGCTGTCTAGAATCGGCCCTCTGCAACTACTATAATTTTTCCCTTTTCTCAAGAATTCAGTTAAGGGTAATTGTAGATAAACATATGTGTTTTGTCAAACTTTATTATTCTTTCATATGAAAAGTAATTATTTTTTCTAAAAGCACAATTCATTTATAGCACATGTTTTGTTGGTAGTTTCGATTTTGGTTAATATTAGGCAACATGTTGGTTTTTATTTGGAATTAAATATTTTTCTAACTTCAAAGTTTAAAGTTTTAATACGCTGTTTTGAGAGAAAAGTTTTCTAGACCTTATGATTTTACATATTTTGTTGGTAATTTAATTTTTAAAATTATATTATCTTTTCATAACCTCGTTGTTGATGCTAAATATGTTCATTTAATAGTTTATATTTAATGATTTTCTTTAGTTATTAATCGGTTTTCATGCTTGAATAAAGAAGTTAATGTTAATTCCAAATCGGATAGTGAAACATTTTCATAGACGCTGCAACATTATTTGCACAATAGAAGTTTTGAAATGTTTTGGAGTTCGAATACTAAAGTTGTGAAAGAAGTATTGTACATAGTCTCACAGAATCGACAAATGCAATAAAACAAGCAATTAATAAACAATCATAAGCCAATTGTTTGTTAGACCATTAAACAAATAATAAATAAATCGAATTAAGCAAATAAATAAATCAGTTCAAATAAATAACGATTCGATAATTAATTCAAGATCATTCAAAACGACGAAAAGATTAGCGTTGCCTTATATCAGACGTTTTTTGCATGTAGTCATTGAACTCTGCGTTTATAGAGCTGTCGATCGCCGCCGCTAACCAAACGGCGTTCACAGAGGGAGGAAAGGAAGTAAGAGTCAATGCAGAAAACCAGTAGAGTAGCGTTCGTACCACATTGAACACAGATGAAGAAGAGAAAGATAGATCCATGCCCAAAACCACACAATGGCTGTCTTCACATGCGTTAGAGAGAGAATAAGAAGAGAAAATAGATGGAGAATATACAGCGTTCGCATTTCGATGACCATCCTTTTGCTGTTGTTTTTGCTTCGGGCAGATGTTTTTCACGTTTTTCGTGTGTTTGCATCAAATGCAAAATATAAGAATAAATGGTACATGTTAAGCGAGAGAGAGAGAGGGGGGGGCGAGATATGTTTTGTTCTCTTTTATGGCGCCCTGGCCTTCGCGCCCAATTTGTTTTATATAGAATTTCGAGTTCCCTATCGCAGAATCCTAGAATTTTAGAATCTCGGTAGGGATATTATGCGATATTGTGCATTAAAATTAATTCGTAACGGGCGAAAGGATGCTTCTTATTCGAGGAAAATATTTCGACCAGGCCATGTCTAGTTACCACTCACAACGTCCAGAACTACCGCCGGCGAATCCTGACACCAAAAGTTTCTAATTTCATATAAAAAGGCATACCCAGGTCAGTTTCAATGAGACGCATTTTGGTTCTTGTTCCTGTTAGGTCATGAGTCAGCGTTTTCACACAGTTCTACCAGTAATAATACTCTGAGAAGCCAAACTCATTCTCGCAGAGTGAGTTATATATCGCACTCCTGAGTTGGACGCAAAGTAAGCGCCACTAGTAAAAATCATTTATTTATGCATTGAATTTTAAAACTAAATTAATTTCACGCCGTCAACAATACACTTCTCACAACAAGAAAAAACATGTAAACAACAAGTTCACTCCTAATTCTTTCGGCAGTAATGTTTAGATCCTTCAATATTTAATTCATTAAGTCTATTTTCTCACCCATCTACTCATTTCATAACCTTCTCTGTGTATCTACTAGCAGAAGAAGAGGGAATCCTTAAGTAAAGATTACTAGGACCGTAGATGAAACCGTGACAGCATACCCGAGAGACCAATGAAGCAACGTTGTCTGAGAACAGCGCGAGAGTTGGTCGACACCGAACCGTGCGTGCCAGAACCATCATCAAATCCTCCACCGAGCCAAAGCGGCGATCCGTGGACTACATCAGGTTCGCCCCTGCCTCCGACAGCACCTAGAGACGTCTCGTTATCACCGACATCGGGTAACGGATGGTTATATTCAGTAACGTCAGAAGAACATCGTCGACGTCTCTTCCGGGGCATTTTTGGCGACATGAGTAATATCAAAATGCTTTTCACTTTTCTTCCGATGTTGCAACATCACCAGCTCTAAATCTATGTTTAAACCGAGCAGGTTTTTTTGTCGACAATTATGCAGAAATTATATATAAAAATTTTCAATACCTTAGTTCGCTACATTTACATTTTTAATTGTTTTAACTGGAAAGAAAACGTCCAAAATTTATTTATGCATTATAATTAGAATCAAACAGAGAAATGTCAGACAAAAATAACGAGCGCGGATTAGAATTAAGAATAAGTTATAAATATTAAAAATAATAAAAGCCAGGTTAGGCAAACTCAGAAACAGGAAGTTTAATGCTTGCCTCTTCTAAATCTATTGATTTGTATTGTATTCCTATTTACAATAATATTGTATTCCTATTTACGAAAATGTAGCCCAATTTGAAAGAACTTCAAAATAAATTGGGTCTTGCACGAGCAATATGTTATAGAAAAATTGTACTTCATGAGACACAAATATAACCTAGAACAAAGTTGGATTACTATCAAGAATAATTTGGGTGTTTGACAGGTGTAATTTGAAAATCCAATATGGTGTCTGAGAAGGCATTTCAAGTTGTTGATTTTTAACGCGGATTGATAGAATTTTTTTAATCAATCATTAGTTGGAGTTGTCGTCATCTGCCTGTGTGGCCTAATCATTGTTGTTGCTATTGAATAATTGGCTTTTCGCAGATGATGATAATGGCACAGATAATGATGACGGATGAAAATGAACCACCGGAAAAATGCAGTTAGCAGTTATGTATTGGATTTTCAAATAACAGCTTGCAAACACCAAAACTATTTATGACAGATCTCTTAAATTACAGCACGACGGGAGAGATTACGTTTAGAACGATTTGAGACAGGATCTTGGCGGTTCGCACCTTGGCCATCTTCTTCTTCTTCTATTGATTTGATAAAATTGTTTGAGCAAAGCAAAAACATATACACATTACAATAAAAAGCACATTAAATACATCAATTCCTTTAGCAGTCATAAAGCTTATGTGCAGCATTCTTTACAATATTAAATGTAAAGAAAACTGCAAAGCTAAAGTTACATCTACAGGCAGGACAAGCTTTGTACAACATATAAAAACAACAAATATAATAATGAAACAATATATTTATGCAATTATACAAGCAGTGTAGTACAGTTATAATGTTTAAATTGTGTAGCATAATATATAACTAAAATCACTGTACAACAAATTTTAAGTTTCAAAAAAATTCATGAAAGCCAATATCTTTTTTATACTAATTCGACTGTGCTG
>WYDF02298489.1:0-15738 GCA_009867245.2 Adranes taylori
TTGATGAAAACAGAGCTCTTTTTTTCATTTATAACAAAATGGCGGCCAATTCAAATTATGACATTACTTTTGCGCCACCTTGTATATATGTTACAGAAAATTTGTTATCAATAATAGATTTGAAAAGTTTTCGTATCGAAATGGATTCCGAATTCTGTGGCATTGAACTTCCAAAGATAAAAACAATCATTTTGGCTGTGTATCGCTCACGTAAAAATAGTTGTTTCTCGTTTCTTTATCAATTGGAACAGGTTCTAGAATTTCTTATGACAAAAAAGATAATGTTATTTAGCATTTATTTAGTGGGTGATTTTAATATTAATCTATTGGAAAATACACAATCTTGTTCGCAATTTATTGAAATCTGTGAGTCATTTGGCCTAAAACAAAGAATATTTGAACCTACTAGATGGTCAAAAAACCCTTATTCTGTTATAGACAATATTTTCGGAAATGTATTAATTTCAAAACTGGAACCATAAACACTCATTTCTAAGGTCATCTAGGAATTTATTTACAAATAGATGTTAATTTAGAAACTAAAATTTATAAGTATTTTTTCACGGATTAGTCTATATCGCTTCCCTTATGCATGACATAGACTTTTCCTCTTACTGGTATCAAATAGACCGGACTTTGTTGCAGGTTCTATGATAAATATACTGACGAATCCAATAATAGTTATAAGATAGTCAATAGAGAATATAAAAAACAAATTCAAATAGCGAAAATATCACAACAATCAAATTATAAAAAACGCCAAAAATAGAAACAAAGCGTGCTAGGAATTAATCAATAAAAATAGGAATCTGAATAAAAATACAACCAGTACAGATAAAATACAAATAGTTAATTTATATATACTATTTATGACAATATGGAATGAATGTAATCATTTTTTATGCAAATATATGATCTATCTATCTATTAAATGTAAAAAATTAAAAGCTGTTCAAAATACCTGTTTTACACATGTGGAAATAATTAAAAGAAATCAAATTAAATTTTCAATTAATCACATAAAATAGAAAATCTATTAAAACTGGCAAACTATTACATCTAGAAATTGGGTGTTACAGTGCCATCTGTTGGATATTTATTAAGCAAACATTCATAAATTTATTGTGAATTATTTTAAATTAAATGATTAGGCAACAGACAGTATATCAATACTACTAGATTAAATATACATTATTTCAGATTTTTTGAAATCCAATTTGGAAAATATTGTAATTATTCGAACAGTACTTACAATATGATAAGTCTAATGCAGATTAACTTATGCAATCATATGCGGCAATTTCAAGTATTTAAAAAGACAATAAGAAAAAAATGCTGGAAACAATTCGGTTTTTTCTGGTTTATTCGCGAGAGCATTCATGGAATTCAAAATACTTATACACTTGTGCAAATAAAATAATTAAATATAATCAAATTAATTTTGCAATTGATCACATTACTCAAACTAGAAAATCTATTGAAACTGGCAACCTTTGTATATTTAGAAATTAGGTCCTGCAGTACCATCTGTTGGATATTTATTAAACGATTATTAACAAATTTACTTTAAATCATTTTGAATTAAATAATTATACAACGGACATACAACATCTGTACTGAGAATTTATACATATATAAATTATTTTAAATTGCTTGAAATCCAAATTGGAAAATATTGTGTTACAAATAAATAACATGTGCTATCTTATGCGACAACTTCAAATATTTGAAAAGACAATAAGAAAAATAAATGCTGGTAACAATTCGGTTTTTTCTGGTTTATTCGCAAGAACGTAGTGGAATTTAAAATACTTGTCATGTACAACAAATAAATAAAAATAAATTAAATTTTTAACTGATAATATTACCTAAATTAGAAAATCTACTGAAACCTTAGTACATTTAGAAATTAGGTGTTGCATTGCCACCTATTGGTTATGTATTAAACGAATATTAAGAAATTTGTTTTGAATTATTTTATATTAAATGATTAGGCAACGGACAAAGAATATCAATACTGGGAGGTTAAATATTAGTTATTTAAGAGTCCTTGAAATCAATGGAAAATATTTAATATGGTGAAGTGATTAACTTATGCAATCATATGCGACAACTTCAGGTATTTGTAAGGAAAACAAATGCTGCAAACAATTCAGTTTTTTTCCTGTTTATTCGTAAATGCGTTGGTGGAATTCAAAATGCTTGTTATGCACATGTGCAAATAAATAAAAATAATCAAATTAAATTTTCAATTGATCACATTACCTAAAATAGAAAATGTTTTGAAAGCGGCAACCCTGGTATATTTAGAAATTAGGTGTTGCATTGCCATCTATTGGTTATGTATTAAACAAATATTAACAATTTTGCTTTGTAATTTTATTTTAAATTAAATGATTAGGCAACAGACATAGAATATGTAAATTCCTATAAATTACTTAAGATTTTTTGAAATCCGAAATGGAAAATATTGTAATTATTCGAACATTACTTATATGATAAGTGTAATGAAGTAATTAACTTATGCAACTTCAGGTAATTTAAAAAACAATAAGTGAAACAAATGCAAGAAAGTTGATGGAATCTTATCCAAGTAAGATCTTTCTAATAAGTAAGATATTAAATAAACCGATTTCAGTAACTAAATAAAGTAAAATTGTACATGAAAGTGATATTTGCATAGCAATATCATTGAAATATATGAAGAATTGAACTACATGGAGTGAAACGCTAGATAATCTTCAACAGTATAATCTGCGATAGGCTTAAAGAAGTAACATTCCGTTTGATGAAAACATACAGGTTAAATAACATATAAGTTATACAATATTTAAAAGTTTTATAATTTTTATTTTTCATATACCATAGGATTCATGTTTTGAGAATTTTTATTTCACCTTAGTACGTCTCTTGTATTTAAATCATTGCAATCCTTTCAAACGTAGTTCAAAGCGGGGTTCATAAAGAACAATTTGACACAAAAAAAATTAGAAGAAAGGCTTATTTTTGTATGTCTGTACGTACGTACGGATATATGTTCAAGAATTGCTCCTAACCTATTGGACCTATTTGCATGAAATTTGGTATACAGGTGCACACAATTGTTCCGCAGTAGCCATTTTTTCATTTTTATTATACATCCACTATGGCGGAAATGCGCCATTTTTTTCACAAAAAAAACAGTTTTTAAACTAGGAGGCTGGACTTTTCCATTCATACGATGCGTCGTATTGTGCGTCGAATAAAGGAAATCTCTGTCATGCACTGAACGCGACGTTGCCACGTTCAAAGTTTGAAAACACTTTTCAATATATTTCAGAAACTATAAAAGATAGGACATTCGAATAAGCTTTATGCTCGTTCAATTTTATTTGAAACATTTTTTTCTAAAATTACAATTTAACATATACCTATATATACAGCGTGTTTCTTTTGTTTTGAAAGCTTCGGAATCCATTTACTTGAAACCGGCTATTGTACTACATTAAATATCTCGGCTCCTCTGAAAGTTGAAAAAATAAAACTTGAGGAACATGTGTAAGATCAAGGGACCTCAATTTTTTTGCAAAGCGAACGCGAGGAATAAGTTAGTCAAAAACGGCAGTAGGTCGCGCCAAAGCGGACAGCGAAGTTGTTCGCGCCGTAGGCAAATATGGGGACCTAGGCATTAATGGGTTATCGAATTCGTACATAGACGAAGTCATAAGGCTAAGGCAGTCTGGCGCGCTTCGCACGCCAGACTGCTCTTTTAGAAATCAGCCAAAAAGAGAGTCCAAATCGGTCGTAAGCCATGGCAAATCGGACAGCAGAACTCTCCGCGTAGTACTGAAATACTGGGAAAAAATGACCCAAGAGCGGTCGCACATAGCGGACACCGAAGCTGTACGCGCTGTAGGCAAACATAGGGATCGGGGGATTCATGGGTTATACTAATGTTGTTTAATTTGCCCTAAACACTATTGTGCTAATTGAATTTAATAGACGACTTAAAGGGTGACAGTCAAAACTAAAAGGTTCAACTTTTATTTTATGCAAGATGTAACAATACGTAGGATTTCCAGTATATGAAAGATGGAGACAACACATCAATGCATAACACGGCCAAGCACTTTAGGAGGCCTCTTCATCACAAGTCTCATACTATACTTTCTACAGTAGAAGAATTGAATCTGTGCGATAAATATATCAAAGATCAAGAACCTTGCACACTAATTTAACTGGCTGAATTAATTAATATGTTGGTTGTTTTACATGTCTGGAAGATTTCTTCTACGTTCTTTTTTAAAAACATGATTTCAAACGCTATGCTCTCTCCAGGATTGAGGCATTTTGTTGGTAGCTTCAAACCTATTTATTTGCCAAGCAGGTACGAGCCCACACATATGACAGGCAAATCTAGATAACTAGATGATAACCCGTCGTAAAACGACTATCCATTACCATATTTTATTTAAATGTAATTGCAAAATTTGACATTTAATTACACATATTAAATAGCACAAGAAAAATCACAATGAACATAAATAAAAATAATAAATTCAGGCAAATCAGAATACTTGTCCTCCTCACAAAGCTAGACGTTTATATATATATATATATATATATATATAAGTATCAAAAGCGTTCCAGACAGACTGACAGACAGACGGACAAAGCTAGACGTTAATATGTATCAATATAATGACTTTAACTAAGTAATATAAAGAACATACATATGTAGATAATTAAAAGTAAACTGAATTAATCAAAGGCTTAATTATGTATGTATGTATGACACAGGAACTCAAATAAAGAAGAAAAAAAGATAATAAGAGGTCGACATCGCATCTTCTGCTCATTTGGATTATTCTCTAGCTCAGTTGGATACGCGAAATAAAATTGGTAAGTGAATTTTAGTGCTGAGTAAATGTTGTTTGTGTTGTTTTTCTTTTAGGAAATGGATTGCAATCTATATTTTAATCTTTTTTACTTAAAGATTACAATACAGTTTGCAATATTGTAATCAATTTTACTGTGAGGACGAAACCGTCTGAGCGCCTCGTCATCAGACTAAAACAGATTGCAATACAGATTGTAATCTACAGATTGCACTCTGTTGAATCTATAGATTGCAATCTGTATTGTAAACTATGACAAAAAAATCTTTAACAAAAAAAAAAGATTACAATACAAATTGCAATTTACAGATTGCAATTTTTAGTCCTACGTCGCGTCATTGGATTAAAAAAGATTGCACTCTACAGACTACAATCTTTTTTTAATCTGATAACGAGACGATCACAAAATCTGAGTCTGATTAGACGAGATCGTCTGATGAAGATCGCGTCATCAGACAAGAATGCAATCATTTTTAGTCTGATGACGTAATCGCCAGAGTCTCATCATCCGACTAAAGAAGATTACAAAGAAGATTGTAATCTTTCACTGAAAAAGATTACAATACCGATTGCAATCTACATACTACAACATTGCAATCTTTTTAGTCTGATGACGAAATCGTCTGATGCTCTAATCCTCTCGTCTTCAGACTAGAAACGATTGCAATCTGTAGTGCTATCTACAGATATACAAAAAGTATATAAAAAGATATTTTTGCAAGCAATATATCTAAATGTATATGTCTTTTGACAATGACTTTAAAATGTCAAAGGATTGTTATGGTTGTTTTTGATTATTCTGAAAACATTCTTCTTTGACTTGTTGGAATTTGGTAATGTTCTTCGTTGAACGGTTCTGCCATCGTGCTGACATACTGCGTTGACAATGTACTGCCACAATAATGAAAAAGAACACAAAAAAACAATTGAAGGTTCAAAGTTCTTTGCAGTAATTGAATTAAAATAAACCATAATACAAATGGTTTATTCAATGAAAAAATCTGCTACAATATGACGCGTTTCGAAAACAACGATCATCTCGTCATCAGACTAAAAAAGTACAGTTCTGAGACTTGGAAGGCCACCTCCAAAATCAACAATAGTTTGCAGGTCTTCCTGAATAGATGTCTCAGAAATATTCTTCAAATCTTCTGGTCAGTGTGATAGCTAACGAAGATCTTTGGAAGCAAACAAGAGAGAAATCCATTTCCATTTAAATCAGGGGAAGAAAATGGAGGTAGATTGGTCATATCCTTCGATAAAACCAGGATGCTGTGGAGAGACAAGTTTTGTTCTGGAATCCGGAGGGGAAAAGGAAACGTCGAAGACTAAAGACATCATGGAAAATGACTTGTGGATGAAGAAGCAAAGAAGGAAGGAAAGACCATTGCGGAGTTGAACGTCATCGCTAAAAATAGAGTGCGCTAGAGAAACTTGGTTGGAGCCCTAGGCTCTGGATAAGAGCGAAAAGAATTAAGTAAGTAAATATAATGTAGTATCTTTATTAAATTGCTACAATTTTGTTTTTAAGTTTTTATTGCTACAAAAATTATAAAAATAATTCAGAGAGTTTGCTGCCCTGGTATGGGAAAATATTCGCCTTTCACATTTTAATTATGTATGTGAGCAATGTAAGTTATAGCGAAAAGCTGTATAAAAAAGATGTGGTCGGTGTGGATTTACATTAATTTGCTACGATTTAAATACTAGCTGAACCAAAAACCGGAACTGAAGCGATATATTTTTTCTTTGCCGAACCGGAACGAAAAAAATAACTGTTCGGGTCCCTGATAATTACACACTAAGTACAAAATTCAAGAAAATAACGAATATTTTCAGATAATTTTTTATATGATGTCAAATTAAAAGTCTTTAAAAAATTTCAGCCTCTATTGAAAATATATCATTTTTTATTATGTATTGAATTTAAAAACAAAACCCGCTACGATTTAATCTCTGTACTATTTGATACATCTTTTGGCTTGCTGATAATTTGTAAAGAAATCTGTTCTATGTACTATTAAATTCAACAGCTACCAGAAGTTCATTTTTGATTATTAAAGAATTTGATTTACTTCTTAAAATAATTGAACAATATAAGATCATTTCAAATGGTTACTTAAAATAGGGTTTCCTTTGACCGCACCTTTGCATCAGTATGAAGAGATGACAAATGACGTTCTTCAGGTGTTACTGTTGCGAATTCATGGGTTGAAAAATTTCTGTTCACCGTATGAGCTTCATTGGGTATTTCTAATTGTAAAGTTGGCATATCGGCTGAATGAACGTCTCTGGAACCTAGTAGTGTTGTACTTGATGGCGATTCATCACCTAGAACTAGTCTTTGAGCTGATAACAGTCGCATATTTGCTGATGATTCCATAACGCACTGGTGTTCTGAACTGCTAGATACTAAAAAATAGTTTGTTGTAAGGAACTTTGAAAATTAGAAATGTTACACAATTATGGGAGCCTAAAAACAAATACTTGTTCAAAACTAAAAGGACTAAATATATCATCCTTCTATGGCCCTTCTATTTTAACTTGCAATTATTGAGTTGAAAATAAGGAACCGATGAGGTCCAACGAAGCACTCTAGAGGACCGATGAGGTCCTCTGGAAGACTGTACCCATACGGCAAAGACCTCAAACATTAATTTGTATCACCTTTTTTCCATTTCCAAAAAAAAACCCAAATCACGTAAATGTGAAGAACATGAGGATATTAGTCTCTAGAAATCAATCTGTTCAAATTTGTATCAAAATAATCTATTAAAACTGATTAATTCTAGTTTTGGGCTTGGTACGTCTGGAACAGATACTAGCTAAATATACATTCTGTAAAGATTCCTATTAAGGCGTACATCCATTTTAAAGAGTTTGGCAGCTAGTGGCTCTTCACACACGGACAACCTTAATGTCCCAGAGTCGTTAAAATTTTAGGAGAGGGAGTTTTGGGATTTGTTCAAAAATTGGGTGAGACTAACCTTAAACACCTAAGGACCCATTTCAATTGTTTGAAGGTTTAAAATGGCATTGTTATGTCATTTTAAAGCTTCAACAAATTATTATTTGTTGGAGCTTATTATGCAATAATAAAAAACATATTTTGATTCAAAAAGTTATTACCTGAGCAGTGTAAACAATCTGGACCACAACGAGATTGCGATTGCATACTACCTCCATGCAGACCATTACCACAACTAGAATCATCTATATCTTGCGTATCATCTATCACGAAATTATCCTCGTCATAGGCTTCAGCATCTGTATCAGTTGAAAATGGATCCTCGATCTCAGTATCGTTTTCCGATATCGATTCTTGTCTCTCACAACTCTCGTATTGATGGCATGCAAAACGCTGGCACGTGCCATTTCTTTCGACACATTGACTATGGCAACAACTATATTTCGTATTATCTTTATAATCAACAGATTCAAAATTGGCATACGTAGACGGAATTTCCATGTCTGCATAATAATAGTCATTTTCTAATGAACTATTACAACTGCTTATCGATGCTAATGGAGCTAATCTTGGAGATAATGTTGATGTTCCTAAAAACATATTTATTTTAGTTAAAAATTTTAAGTAGCAAGCATAAATATTTTAGGGCAAAATTTCTATCTTTTCTCGCCAATCAAGAGCTGCGCCAATTATGAACTGACACCTGTTGCGCCAATTAACTCTTTAGAACCAATTAACACTTGAAAATGTCTCATTGTATCACAACGATGAAAACGTGATGTTGAAGAAGGATGGATGGATGGATGGATGGATGGATGGATGGATGGATGGATGGATGGATGGATGGATGGATGGATGGATGGATGGATGCTGTCAAATAAGGAGTTACTAAGTTTATGCGTTAACGGGGAAGAGAATCGCTCCAAGTTTCGTCTCCATGAGCCCTCATCACGTTCATCTGCGTTATCATGACTATGGTGATTGCTGCAACTATCACTACTGGGTGCTTTATGCTTTGGTTTTTCTCGCCATACATGTTCTCAAACAGCTACAAGTTTTTCGACTCTCTTCGCATTTAGTAGATTTCTTTTCAATGTGTGAACCGCATCCATGCTCCGACCTATAGTGCTCACAATCTGCAGACGTTAGGCATTTGACGTACTGCAGACTGCCATAGGATGTCGTGCGTAAAGAAACGAGTGTCAGATATCCGACGTTTTGCAACTTGGTCGCTTGGAATATTCAGATAAGCTGCTTGCTTTTGAATGTACAGCCGCCTTTCTGCACTTTTCTTTCTGTTGATTCTTAAAGGCACCAAACTTCATATGGGAAAACTTGATTTCTTTTACAAGATTCTTTGATCTAACGGAAAGGTTTTGAAACGATTTGACTCTCTTCATCAAATTTCCTATTAAATTTTGCAGGCTGTGGTCTGCATAACCGGCTGCTGATATAAGATCGTACTTTTCGGTGATGATTTCCTTAGCTGCTTCCATATTTCGTGCGGCGTCAGTTGCCACACCCCAAAATTTTTTTGGTCCAACCTCGTCTACAACTTCAATTAACTTTTCTGGGACATATTATGACCGAGTCTCTTTGTTAGTTTTGTAGAAAACAGGTTCGAGCGTTGTAATGATCATAGTCATCAGTCCGTCCCCGGACACATTCTTCCATCCCTTCGCCATCAATACTAGGACAGAAGCTTGTTGGAGGTTCGTCGAAAGACTGAGGTTGTTTCTCTCATATTCACAGTCCAATCAAAAGTTGCTAATTTTATGCGTTGACGGGGGAGAGTACGATGAGCACAGTAAGATTAAAAATTCTCTCCAATGAAAATTATTCATCACAGTCAACGGAGTATTGTTAGAATAAATTGCTGACAGTAGAGTATTGCTAGAATAACTCACTGTTCGAGCAGAATTCAAAAATGCATGATAGAGCGCTTATTGTATGTATGTAGTCAAATTGTTGTTTTTTTTTCAAGCATTTGCAACCAAAATATTAGCAGTGTCCATATTTCAGGACAATGGACTTTGGAATTCGTTAAAAACAATTGTTTCCACTGTAAGACACTTGTACAAATAATGCCACCTTATTCAAATAAGGTGGCAAAATTGGTTTTTTCTGCTCCCGCAGTGGGGCAACAAAATGTGATTCTTTCTAATGCAATAATTCACTTTAATTTTACAGTTAGCTATTTGTTATTGGTGTCCTAGGCACGTATAGGATGCTTTATAATTTTTCTTGTTCGACAATAAAATGTGGAAAAATTGTTTTTTACTTTCGCAGTGGGCCAACAAAATTAAAATTCTTTGTAATTCAGGAGCGTCAGCTGTAATCTCAAATCTAACAACAACTTGGATTACCCGTGACTTATTTTTATTAATTTTTCAAAAAATCTCAAATCGGGCACTAATTTCTGGACAGAGGGAGAGAGTATAAAAGCATATATCAATGAATTTGTATGCACTTTATTAGTATTAGCGATACAACATGCGTATGAAAATAATAATTATAAAATTGATTTTCTATTAATAGCGCTTCTCCCTTGTAATAATTATTATTACATCTACTTTTCCAATGTCAACATAATCCAATCCCTTATAGAATAAACGAAACAAGTCAAATAAAACAACTTGTTTTGCGTGTGAATATTGAAATAAGAATACGTAATGTTCCATGTACGGATTTTTCAATGAGTATATACGATATATTAAAATTTTTATGAATTTTCTATATACAGTGAAATCTGTGTTAACGGACACCTCCTTTATGTGGACATCTCTGTTAAACGGACAATTTAAAATGCACCAACCATTTATATAGGAAAATATACGTTGAAAAACCTCTCTTCAATTGACCCTCTATTGTATGGACATGTAACCATTATAGTTTGTTTATTGTCCCTTAACATTTTCGACTACATCGTAGTCACCCTCAGATGGAGTTTTACAAAATGGAAATTCTTCGACATATAATTATTAACATGAATTGTTTTGGATCACTGATGAGCATATGGTGAGCATATACATATCAGTATAACTTATTGGGATAAATGTTTCTAATTGATTAATTCTTTAATAATTCAATAGTAAAAATAAATAAAAATTTCAGTAATAAAAATTCGTCTTAAAATGGCAAAAGATAATTGTATCAAAATTTAGTAGACGATCATTGTTTTTATTAATGAAGTTTTTACTATTGATTTATTAAATAATTAATCAATTAGAAACATTTTTCCTAATAAGTAATATTGATATGTATATGCTCACCATGTGTACAGTAATCCAAAACAATTCACGTTCATAATTATATGTCGAAGAATTTCCATTTTGTAAACAATCACATATTGTAGTAATTTGAAGAAGTGGCAATGTGTGAAGTGCTAGTTGAAGTGAAATACACGTTTGGAAAAAGTATGAGGTTCAAGGGTGTAGATATAAATGTTGAATAGATTTGAATCAATAACTTATATCCATAGATGTGCAATCAGATGCAGAATTTGTAAGTTGTAGGGCTCCACATGGTAATGTTTTTAAACTGCGTTAATTTTTATTATAATTAATAATGAATTATGTGAATATATGTTATTAGAGAAAGTTGCGGTAAATTAGAATTTAGAAACCACAAAATAAGACAACTTACTTTACTTTGGTGACCCTACAGTCTATTAAAAACCTGGGCCTTGTCTACTACAAATTTTCCCCAGTCGTCTCTCCGTGTAGCCAACTATCTCCAGTTTCGGACTCCTAGCATACGAAGATCCTTCTCTACGTCATCCAGCCATCTAAATTTAGAGCGGCCCATGGTCTTGATTTAGGAACTTTTATGGCACCCTCTGATCTTCCATTCTTGAGACGTGGCCGAGGCAACGTAGTCTTCTTGCTCTGATGTCTCACATGATCGATGGAGCATTATAGAGGTCTTCCAGTTCTTTATTGGTTCTTATTCGCCATTCATTGTTCTCGTGTGCAGCACCAAAAATCTTGCCAAGGACTTTCCTCTCCCAGGCGTACAGTAGGTGCTCCTTTTTGTTCCTGACAGTCCAGGTTTCTGAGTCATACAATACCACTGGCTTGCTAATTGTTTTATACACCACAAATTGAAATTTTTTAGAGACAAGAGAAGACTTAAGTAGTTTCTAGAAGCTAAACAAGCACCGGTTCCCAGCCGCTACACTTGCTTCGATTTCGTCGGGCACTTCATTGTTGTGTGTTAAGATGCCTAAATATTTGAATGCATTGATCTTTTGGTAACCATCGAATTTGTCAGTGTTCCACCATCTGATTGAGTTCCTAGTGTTTATCATATATTTTGTCTTCTCCTTGTTGACGTGTAGCCCAATTTTTTTGGGCTACACGTCTAACATAGCAATGTCGTCAGCGAAGGCGAGACTCTGGGATATTCTATTAAATCTTGTGCCTCCCGAGTTTGTTGATATTTTTGTCATGATGGATTCCAAGGCGATGTTGAACAGAGTACCAGATAATGAGTCCCCTTGTTTAAGACCATTGTAGATATCAAATTGCTCGAAAAGTTTGTAGGCACTGACCAGTTCCCGAGGGCGACGGCCTCCACCTCGAAAGATTGAGTGTCTGGATATTTGTATTAGCATTCAGCATCCCACTAAAGCACCCTCTCCATCTTTCCCGGACACCATCTAGATCCCCAATTAGGTTGCACCCAGCATAAATAAAAAAGACAATCAACATTGTAAATTGGATACAAACGAAATAAAATTAAAAGTAATGATGGAAGATAATGCACTGTGGATAGCAAAGAATAATGCCTAAAAAATCATTGATATAAAAACAGAAGACATACAAAAATGAAAAAACATAGGCCACAAGAATTAATTGGTTATTATCGATGGTTAACTGAATTTTGACATAAAAATTATATTGTATCAAAAAAACAAACAATTGTAAAGATATACAAAATAATAAACAAACTTAATAATGACTCTAAGTACTACATTAAATTATAGATCTTACAGCTTCCTTTATCCCTATTGCTTTCTTTATCCTATTTCACTGCCCCACCTCTATTTCCTCTAATATACCCCTCCTGCCAATGACAACTTTTCTCACTCCCATATTTACTTCCTTTTCTCATCCCTTTCCCTATCTACCTTATCTTTACCATTCTCTCTCTTTTGCTCACTTATTATCAAGCTCCTTACGCACTTCCATCCAATACATACTCTTCCTCTTCCCTTTCTCTTTCTATTTTTCAGTCACCCATTCTTTTTATTATTCTTACAGGCCCCTCTTGTCCTTTCCATTCTTTTCCCTCTTACCTCCATTTATATATTTCCATTTTGATTTTTTTCATTATCTGTAACCGTTTTCCCTCCTTACCCAAGCTTACCCACCAGTGTTCCCCTAACTCCCTTTCATTATCATTCCACTCAATTCCTTCACAATCTTTTAACCAATGGCTCAATATTTCCTCTTCCGTACTACATATCCTACACTTTCTCTCGTGTTCATGCCTCCAATGTTTGTTTTCACCCTGTTTAATCCCAAATCTAAACCTTGCAATCATTCTTTTCTCCCCCATATTCAAACCATTGCGATCTCAAATACTCAGCCATCTCTTCCTCTTCCATTATCCATATATACTTAGTATTATACCTACTAGCACCTAACCTTCCATTCATATCATATCCTTGGATATCCCTCATCCTTTCAATTATCTCATTCATCGCTTCCTTACCTTCCATCATCTTTTCAAACCATTTATTCGTCCAATCCTCTTATTTACATTTATTGTACTCCTTATCCATTCATTCACCCTTTAGCACTCTCTTCTTCATCATTCCTTCCATATACACCTCCTTCACTAACCTACTCCATTCATCTTCCAATACATTCCTCTCAAAATTACCACGTTTTTCACTCAATTTATCCTCGGCGTATTCCTATTTAATCCCAGCATCCGTCTCAAACATGTACACTCTCTCTGTCATCTCCCTTTCTTCACCGCCCACACCTATACGCCATACATCATATATACTTAGTATTATACCTACTAGCACCTAACCTTCCATTCATACAACTCGTTGGACATCCCTCATCCTTTCAATTACCTCATTCATCGCTTCCTTGCCTTCCATCATCTTCTCAAACCATTTATTCGTCCAATCCTCTTATTTACATTTATTGTACTCCTTATCCATTCATTCACCCTTTAGCACTACTCTTCTTCATGATTCCTTCCATATACACCTCCTTCACTAACCTACTCCATTCATCTTCCAATACATTCCTCTCAAAATTACCACGTTTTTCACTCAATTTATCCTCGGCGTATTCCTATTTAATCCCAGCATCCGTCTCAAACATCTACACTCTATCTGTCATCTCCCTTTCTTCACCGCCCACACCTATAGGCCATACATCATATATACTTAGTATTATACCAACTAGCACCTAACCTTCCATTCATACAACTCGTTGGACATCCCTCATCCTTTCAATTAACTCATTCATCGCTTCCTTGCCTTCCATCATCTTCTCAAACCATTTATTTGTCCAATCCTCTTATTTACATTTATTGTACTCCTTATCCATTCATTCACCCTTTAGCACTACTCTTCTTCATCATTCCTTCCATATACACCTCCTTCACTAACCTACTCCATTCATCTTCCAATACATTCCTCTCAAAATTACCATGTTTTTCACTCAATTTATCCTCGGCGTATTCCTATTTAATCCCAGCATCCGTCTCAAACATCTACACTCTCTCTGTCAGCTCCCTTTCTTCCATCGCCCACACCTATACGACATACATCATAATATTATTACAGATACTTTCATTATTTTAATTCTCATTCGCACTGATTCACCAAACTTTCTTTCCCATATCAACCTCATTCTTTCTATAGTCCTCCTTACCTTCTTAGCAATCATTTTGACATGTTCATTACTTGACCTATTTTGCGCCAAAATGACACCTAAATACATATAATACTTTACTTTTTCTATGCATATCCCCCCCCCCCTGCTTTAAATACATCTTTTCTAGATTATCTCCCTCCTTTCTTATATACCATAACTATAGTTTGTCTACATTGATTTCTAAACCTCTTTTATCAAAATTACCCTCTTCACCCTCTCAATTATTTCATTCATCTCATCCCTTCTATTCGACATACACACAATATCATCAGCATATGATAGAAACCACAATTTTTCTCCTCTCGACCATCATTTCAATAAAAGTATTTTTCAATAAAAGGAAATGCAAAAGTTGCGGATAATATCTACGCAAGCAATAGTAAGAAACTCAAGAAAATCTTTAGTGAAATATTCTTATATATTAGAAGCAATGGAGTATTGGGAGGAGTGGCTTACCTTATGCAAATTGTGACTTCGATAGAAGACGTTGAATCACATTAAACCATTTGAAAATTGCAAGTAAATACAAATTTAGTAACAATTGCGCTTAAAACACAATTTCAGAAAGTTTTAAGGAAGTTTGACATATTGATATCTTTAGCATTTCAGCGATGATATATTATTAATTTGATCGATTAGAAAAATAATGGCATAGATACCTGTTCTTCAAAAGATGCAAATGATATGAGATGCTAAAATACTAACACATAAAATAAGACAAGAGTCGTATAATTTAAAGCTTCCAATAAACTAATGCTATACACACATATATATATATATATATATATATATATATATATTTTAAGTGCTCTATAATAAATTAATATTATTTACCATTAATTTTCACATCAGAAGACACTATTGACACTATCTTCCAGTGACTTGAGTTTCGAGCGTAGGCTCATTTTCGAACTGAATGTAATTTCTTTGTCCTTTTTTCTATTGATTATTGATAATTATAGGCTTTTGTTCTTTATGTAACAGAACA
>WYDF02298500.1:0-15738 GCA_009867245.2 Adranes taylori
CTCATAGAAACTGTTTGTAAGAACTGTGTAATTGTTTATTATAGTTTATTGAATACTGTGAAGTGTACTATAGTAGATAATTATAATTATTTACTACTCTGTGCTGCTCTCAATTTATTTGCAGACACATTTTTATGCATGCGAGTTCCCGCTACTGTCAATACCTACTCTCCATAGTTACGTTCCACTAGCATAGTGTGCGAGTTTCCACTATTCTCAATACTAAGGTCTCAAGAGCTATTCCATAGCTAGCCTGTGCGATTCTCAATTTATTTGCCGACACATTCGTATGCGTGCGAGTCACCGTTACTCTCAAAACCTACTTCGAAATATCTACCCTCACATAACTACGCTCAATAACTAAGTTACTTTTAATAGCTACACCTATAGCTACTCTCAATAATTAAGTTCCAATAATTATTTACCACTCTGTGCTACTCTCAATTTATTTTCCAAGACATTTAAGTGTGCAATCTATACGCTCTATAAGTTCCGCTCTAAATGATATAAATGACACATGAATCTCTTGTTGATGTGAAAGTTGCTTAAGTCTCATGTCATTTTTTAGCAAATTCTATACTTTTCTGCTCTCTTGGTCGATCTAAAAATTCAGAATACTTGTTTTTCTGTCCAACTTTACTATTTTGAATCGTATATTTGGAACAACTTTAGATCTGTTCATTCAATGATCGTTTCCACTTGCAAAGTCACTTATAATTGCAACATTTTAACTAACGGTTTCCCCACTTGTAATTGCGTAGTTTCTCTTGTTTATGGTTTCACATGCAACCCCATGTTCTCTCTGATTTTACAGGAAAAATGTTTGTGTTATCTTATTGCAGAAAATTGAAAGATGACTTTTATTCTTTTTGCATTTCACTATAAACAGCAATTTGCTGAGATTTTCTCCATCGCTGTAGAATTGTTTTTTTTTTAATATTTCTAGTCCTTCATCGTCTTGAGAAGATTTGGAAAATTTGCGTCCAATTATACCATCAACAAAATATGTCCTGCTTGATAGCTTTCGATATTTTTGCCTTGCTCGTTTTAGTTCCATGTCTGTTTAAACTCTTGCCATCGTCAAACGTTTTCTTGCAGTCTGGGGATGTCCCGAATGGATTGAAACCATACTTACAGTCTACAAAGATCTATAACACCAAAGTATGGATTACGCATGCTCAATCAACTTTCCGATCATATTTTCATTCGACGACAAAGATCCAGTATATTAAATAAGTATGACAACATATTGTAACATAGGGATTCTTGATATCTGGGCAAAATTAGGAATCGACAAAGTAAAATTCAAAACAAGAACCACCCTGTGTAGATGACAAGACTTCGTTTTATCGTTCATATACGAAGCTTTCAATAATTGGCAAAATAAGTGAATGTTTAAGAACTCCTGCAATAATTTGATTTAAACGAGTGATCGAGTACAAAACGAAGTGCGGAACGATGAGGCAGTCAGCTGTTTCATGCATCTGTTTTTAACGCAAGCGCATTTTCATTCTCTTTGTTATAAAATAGCTCTCTAATATTGACTACTGACTTCATAGCTTACCTATATTTGTTATTTCAGCTCAACCTATCATCACATTGTACCTTATTTAATAGAAACACATTTTATGTGATTTGATATGAAGGTCGCCTTGAAGTTTTTACGAAACGACCACTAGAATGCACTATTGAAATCTGATATAATATTTGAGATTTTTAATTATTTATCATCAGCAAATGTAACATATTTTGATTTTAAATTTTGTGTTTTCATGTTTTGTACATAGATTATGTAAAATACTAGTCCCAGTATGGAAAACTCCAATATTTATGGTACACCTTTCACTTTTCACACAATTTAGTTTAATCAAGACTGTTCTATTTTTTAGGTAATATTTATTATCTCGTTTGCTTTTCCTCTTAATCCAATTTTCTCCAGGAACTCCAGTAGTAACCTGTAGTTCACTGTATCAAATGCTTTTCTCAGGTCAATGCTGTATAATTGCCCTTATCTAAATTCTCATTAATAAAATCAGTGAGTTCGTTCGTCGCTTCTTGGATATTATATTTTGTTTATTAATGGGGCTCATTTCGTAACTTAATATGATCTGCTGTAAACGATTTTAAGATGTTATGTGAGTTCAAACTCATAAGTTAATCTCATATTCGTAATCATTAATATCATTAGTTAAATGTACGTGTGTAGGGCACTTAAGTAGCACATAACATTGCATAATTGTCTTATTTTATAATTATATAATTATTTTTGATTTCTATTTTTCAAATTCCCTATGAAATAATGTTCAATCTGATCATAGCTTTTCATAATAATGTTGCCAAGCTGACTGCACTAGTCTCTCGCATAACGCACGAACACACACATAAATGCATTGACAATAACATTGCACTGTTGCACAAATTTCTAGGTTATCATTTTTAATGCATTTATATTTCAGAAAGTCTGAACAATTTACCTTATACATTCATGTTCTTATGCTAATTTTAGAACTTTATTAATCGATTTTAATAGCAATTGCTTATGATACGAAAAGCAATATGATTGCATAAAAATCTAATTTATTTAAAACTGTTTGTTCAATCAGTGATTGGCTAATTTGAAATATTTTTGTGGAATCACAAAAGCTATAAAAAATATATATATATATATACAGGGTGTTACTTAAAAAGTTAAAAGAAAATATTGGCCAAAATCGGTTAAGTATATTCAATTGTTCACATTAGCAAATTGAGGTCCCTTATTCTTACCCAAATTTCATTTTATCAACTTTACAGGAACCGAGATATTTAAGGTAGCGCAATTTGCTTTTGAAGGTCAAATTATTCCGATATTTAATCGTGCGTTTTTCTTAAACTCTCGTTAATATTAAAGGAATTTTCGACGCCAGAAATTAAAACAAAATTACAATAGTTCAACCATGTGGAAATCAACAAAAACTATTACAAATTATTTTTAATCATACGAATCATACGGGTTGTATTTACAACAAAATTTTGAAACGATTCAATGGAAAAAATAAGCATTCAGGTGAGCACCTGTGTGTATGTTCAGAATGCGATTCACAATACATACAAAAATTTTACCTAATTAACTTCTTGCGTAAACATTCGGATGAGGAACTTCTAAAATGTTTAGACTGCGATTGTTTGACTGTTTAAGAAACATGAGTTAACAAAACATTTAGATGAAATAGCATATATGAGGCCTCACAAATGTTTAACGATCACTCGTGTAAGCAATTGGATGAGAAACCTCAGAAATGTTCAGAACGCGCTTATGATAATTTACAAAAATTTTATCTAAACTTTCAAGTATTTAACAAAACATTTATAGACATAATAGCACATGAGACGCATCAGAATGTTTAAAGTGCAAAAATCCCATCAAATTCATACTTGCTTAAGCATTTGTGTAAGGAACTTCATAAATGTTCAGAATGTGATTACGAATGTGTTCAAAAATCCCATCTAAATAACATTTGCGTATTTATTTCGACGAGGAATCTCATAAATATTAAAACTGTAATTATTAGGCTGTACTAAATAGTGAGTTAATCAAACATTCGCACACAATGTAGCATATACACGCAAAACCTTATAAACGTTATCCGGCAGAAAATAAAGATTTATTTAATATGTTTGATAAACATTTTTATTCAAAATACTTCCTCTGCCTGCTACTGATGGCGTACCTCAAGTAACACGACGCTACAAAGGTTTCTTAACGAATTTTAAACAAGAAGTACCAAATTCATTCGCTATAAATCATCATTCATATGGTTGCGAAGACGACAAGTAAACGTCTGCATACGTTGCTCCATTACTTTATTAAAGCAGTCAACAAGATTACAAACAATTCGTTAAGTGACAGATTTATAGTAAAAACGAAATAAAGATTTCAATTGTTTGTTGTTTCATACACAAGCTCGCTGGATGTCAAAAGGTATTTTCTAACATTTCCGGCAAATTCCCAACCCTGCAACATCCTAATCTAATATGAAGCGTACACAATATCTGCTATGAAAAGCAAATGAGCACGAAAAGCTCGCTTAAGTTAATGAAGATTACAGTTTGAATGCGAGAAATGTCACCAAAAGAGTTCCCCGACAGGGAAGCAGGAAAAAAATTTGCGAAATCATTAAAATTGAGAGGCCCACACAAATATTTGGAATGCAGTTATCTATTTGCACAAAAATCCCATTTAATTAACACTTGCGTAAGCAATTGGATGAGAGACATTATAAATGTTTGGACTGCGATTCCCAATATCCATAAAAATCTGTGATTTTTAGGCTGTATTAGAAACGTAAGTTCACAAAACTTTCCAGATTAAATAACATACATATATGCAGCCTCACAAATCTTTAGAATGCAATTATCGATTTCACAGCAAAAATCCCAAGTAACTAACTTGTGTATGCACTCAACAAGATCAGACGAAATTCGTTGAGTGACAGATTTATAGTAAAAACGATATAGATTTCAATTATTTGCTGTTCAGAAGCTCGCTCGATTTCAAAAGGTACTTCCTGACATTTCCAGAAAATTCCCGACAATGCAACAGCCTAATCTAATATGAAGCGTACACAATATCTGCTTTGAAAAGCTAATGAGCAAGAAAAGCTCGCTTAAGTCAATGAAGATTAGAGTCTGAATGCGAGAAATGTCGCGAAAAGAGTTCCGCGACAAGGGATCCAGAAAAAACATAAGCAAAATAATTAAAATTGAGAGGCCCTCACAAATGTTTGGAATACAATTATCTATTTGCACAAAAATCCCATTTAATTAACACTTGCGTAAGCAATTGGATGAGAGACATTATAAATGTTCGGAGTGTGATTCCCAATGTGCACAAAAATCTGTGAATTTTAGGCTGTATTAGAAATCTGCGAAATCATTAAAATTGAGAGGCCCTCACAAATGTTTGGAATGCAGTTATCTATTTACAGAAAAATCCCATTTAATAACACTTGCGTAAGCATTTGGATGAGACACATTATAAATGTTCCGACGGTGATTCCCAATATGCACAAAAATCTAATCTAATTAAACATTTGCGTATCTATTTGGACGATTTTAGACTGTGTGTATTAGAAAAGTAAGTTAACAAAACTTGCCAGATGAAATAACATACATATATCAAGCCTCACAAATCTTTAGAATGCAATTATCGATTTTACAGCAAAAATCCCAAGTAACTAACTTGTGTAAGCACTCAACAAGATCAGACGAAATTCGCTGAGTGACAGATTTATAGTAAAAACGATATAGATTTCAATTGTTTGCTGTTTCAAACAGAAGCTCGCTGGATTTCAAAAGGTATTTCCGACCATTTCCGGAAAATTCCCAACAATGTAACAGCTTAATCTAATCTGAATTGTGTACGGTATCTGCTCTGAAAACCAAATGAGCAAAACAAACTTGCACAAGTCTCAAAGCGAAAAAAGTCGCCAAAAGAGTTCCCGGACAGGAAAACAGAAAAAAAAACAAGAAAATCATAAAAATTGAGAAACTTCAAAAGTGTTAGGAATGAGATTATCGATTTACACAAAAATCCCAATTAATTAACACTTGCGTAAATATTCGAATGAAAATCTTTATAAATGTTCAGAATGCGATTCCAAAAATGTACAAAAATCTTATCTATTTTAACATTTCCAAATATATTCGGACGACTAACTTTTAAAATGTATAGAGTGTGATTGTTTGCTGATTGGCTGCATTAGAAAAGTGAATTAACAAAACTTGCCAGATGAAGTAGCATGTGTGAAGCCTTACAAATATTTAGTATGCAATTATCAATTTTACAGAAAAATCCCAAGTAACTTACACTTTGAGTAAATAATCTGATCAGAAACTTTATAAATGTTGCGAATGCGATTCCCAATATGTATATAAATCTTATGTAATTAAGCATTTGCGTATATATTCGGACAAGGTACTGAAGTTGTACGCTGTCTGCTCTAAAAGACGATACATGTCGCCATAAACGTTTCCGGGTGCTAGAAAAACCTAGATAATCAGTATTAAAAAAAAATAATGTTGATGGTGTCTATAGAGTTAAAAAAAGTTAAGTTGTATTACATAAGTGCTGACGGTAAACTTACGTATATTACTAACGCAACAACCAATTACTTCAAAGCTTTTTTAATGTTATCGGGAATAAGAATGGTAAAGTAAAATTTAAAAAAAACACTTTTTTGTAAATATTTCAAATCCGGCTCTGATGTTATCTTCTACTTTAGCAGATAGCAATACTGTCTCTATTCTACACCTGTATAATTTCGTTCTTTATCATGAATGAAATTTAGACCAGCAATGTTTTTACCCTTGCAGCTTTGATTCTTGTATGAACTTTTTAAATAGTTTTAAAAATCGATTAAAATTGTTAAAATTAAGCAACCAATATTCAAAATTATTAAATAAATAATGCACAGTGAATCATATAAACATAGCGTGTGAATATATGATTACAAAATATTTGGCATATAAATGGGATTCTTGTTTTAATTCTAGTTGTGAGAACATGTATTGCTTTCTCGAAATAGATATTCATTTACGTCATGCAACAAATTGAAAAATGTAAGTTTCACATTCTGGCAGAGCAATTTAATATAAGCAGAATAAAATTTTAAAAATAAAGCATAACTAAACAATTATAAATGCAAAAGTAGGATTCGATGCTTTAAATTTATATTTGATTTTTACAGAATTCTAATTTGTGTTACAATAATTTTAATATGGATGATCAACGGGGACCGGACGTTTTTGGAATGGGTAGTACTCGATTACTAATCGAATACTACCCATTCCAAAAACGTTCGTTTCCCACACGATTAAATAGCTATTCTTACCTTTAAAGAAGTATTAAATTATGTTAGGTCTACAGGTCCCTCTTCGAACGCAGTCTTTGAAAAAATGATTTCCTGATATTATGTATTAATTAAATATTCGATAGCTGTTTTCGTAATTTAATAATACTTTTATGGTAGAATAGTTGTCTAAAGTTATATTTGCGCGTGATTCAAATCTGAAACAAATACAATGTATAAATATATAAAACATATTCCCACAACCCAAAAAAAAATGGGTTGAATTAAATATAATCTGATGCAAGCAGGTTAACCTAGTCGATGAATTATATCTAATAAATTCAAATAGCAGTAAAGTCTATTATATTTAAGGAAAGTGTGTTAATTCTGAGAATCCGAATGCAGCCGCATTCCATTCTAAAGGACAAGTTCATGGTCGCACCATTCTGCAGCTACAGTCTGCGGGTCCTGTTTAGATCGACATTCTTGGCTAGGCTTTAAAGGGATATTTTGAGAGCTTGCATTTCAAAAAATAGGTACACAAAGAGGTAGTAACACGCGAATTAAAATAGTTCTAATTAAAAAGTATTTACTTAATAATTTTGTGCAAGAGCTAATCCAACGAATTAAATTGGTTTAAATAACGTTAACTAATAATTAACAAACGCTAATTGGGTCAAACATGTTTAATCTTAATTTATTATGTTCGTATGTTATTAAATTAAAATGGTTTCTTTAATTTAACCCCGCAATAAGTTTTAGTAAATTTAGGTATCTCTCGTACATCTGAGTAAAAACCCCTACGTCTCAATCCTTAAAAATGGGCCGTGACAATCGTGATAAATGTGAAACTAGGTGACAGTGTATATATTTTCATTGCAATGTTTATATTTTCTCATGTTTATATATTTTCATGTTCATAAATGATGTAATTACAATTGATAACCGCTAGTAACATACATATCGATTTACATGTTTAGTATTTCACAAATCGAAACAAGATATGTTATAGTAGCAAACTTAGCTTGCATGTATTACGCACAAAGTACATCTGTGTGAACCAGAAACCAACTGGCACGTTTTCAAAGCATTTTCAGCTAAATTGAAATAATTAAAATGAAAATAAATGTTTAAAGGTCCAAAGTTAATGCATAAAAAATGTAAATAGAGGTACAATTTATTTTTATTACTTGTAATTACGTATTGTATCACTTCATATACAAATCTGAGTATTTTACAAATAAATCGAGATTTCTTATTTAGACATTACGCTGTGCGTTTCAATTTGTTTTGCACCCGTTGTTATAAATTTAGTTACTTCACAAAAAACTTGAAACTGTAGAGAAGAATGGAAGGAAGTGATTAGGAAGAACCATAATGTAGTTGTAAGAACTGGATTGTCTTTAAACTAATGCGAGAAAAAATTATTTAGTGTTTTGAGTAGTTGCTTACTGTACTACAAGATAACTAGCCTCCTGAACCTATTCCAAAATCGCTCTCAAGTGGTAACTGTTCCGCGATACCGCCATAAATAGTTTCAGCGTTTGACAGCTGTCAACAAAATAGTATATGGCGGACGACACGTCATTGCCGGTTTGATTGTCGAACACTTATTTAATCCTATGCATATATTTTTAAATTATTTATTATATTTATTTGTCAATATTATTGAACCTATGTTAAATCTATTGTAAATATATATTATTCTTGTAAAGTAAAACACTTGGTTTTATTTATTTTCCCTATAGATCTATTGAAAATAGAGCTTAAAATCGGTTAATTAAATCAACTGCTTCTATTACAAATTGAGATTTATTTAACTAGGATTTACTCAACTGGAAGTGTTTACGCAACTTTAGTTTGCAAATCTAAAAAAAATGCAAGTGCGTACTTATCTTTTGTTTAGAAAGACGTCAGCAGCTCAAATTTAAAAATATTAAAAATCAAAAAACTCAGACTTGTCTCAGCTCAAAAGTCAAATATTTAAAGTTACTTGTCATGTTAATTCTTGTTTCAAATCTAGTTACTTTTTGTTTTAAATCTACTAGTTATATCACATCAAGTACGATGAGCAGCAGCAGCAGCAGTAGAAATCCAAATTAAACAATATTAAAAAAAAATTAAAATCAAATCTGGAATTCCCCTAAATCCGGCATATTCATTTTGATGCTGATCACATTTCAATATTTTAAATAAATTTTTATGCAACATTTTGTGAAATGCCCTTGTATCTTATATTTATATCGACCCAGGTAGAATCTAGCTAGAAATCTATTTACTTTTCATTTTCAATACACATCGATACACACCTTAACGTCACGCCGCGCACTGCTATCTTCTTCTTCTTCTACTTGAATTTTGAATCTCTCTATTGACAAATCTAGTAACTTTTTCAAATTTCGTACCAAACTTCAAACCGTAAATGACCTGTCGTCCGCAATATAGGATTTTTTTTTTGACAGCTGCCAAACGCTCAAACTATTTATGATAGACCCACAATGCTGATATCGCGGAACAGTTACCATTTTAAAGCATTTTTGGAATAGGTCTAGGAGGGTATGTAGGGACGGTAAGCAACTACTATTTTGAGAAGTTATTAAAGCCGCTAAACCTAATAAAAGCAGTGTTGTCAATTCGTAACTAGATAAATTAGTAATAAGCGCAACTTGTAGTTCATTCATCATTCATAAAATTGTAGTTAATTAATGACTTAATTAACCAATTTCGTAATATTCTCTGCACAAAAAATGAAATTTATTTAAGCCATATACATGTAAACTTTGTATCACTGTTAGAAAGATTAATTTTCACTCTGCCCTCGTATTTTCAAAGACAAAAAAAATGTTCATTTACGTTTAATTTTCTTGTTTAAAAAAAACAAAAAGCAAATTTATTTCACTGCTGTAATTCAATTCAATCTAAGACGATTTTGCGTTATTACTAATGATATTATATATTAATTATAATAATAAAAAAGAATTTCTAATAATAAATAATATTTTTGTCAGTCCATAAATAATTATTAAGCAAATTAGCAATTCACGATTTGTGTTGAAATCAAGGCGAATAAGAAAGAAATTTAGCTTTCACCAGAAGATATAATAAATAATAATTTTTCTTTATTAATAAATCTGCGTATTTCTCATATACAATCACGCCTGGATTAACACTTTTTTTGCTATAACACTTCATCAGGCCGTATATAAATATATATAGTTAGTCCCGGTGTAAACGAGGACTAAGTTTACGCCGTTTCACAATTCGCCGTTTCATTGTGTAATTCCCCGATTCTCCCTATGCTAGTTTTGGTTATATACAATTTACATTAAATTAAGAAAATTAATATTGCCAATAATTAAATTAGTATTAAAATAAATAAAATTAATATATTCAATTATTAAAATTAATATTATCAGAAACAAGAATGCCAGAGTAAATTTTGGAAAAATATTAAATTTTGTTTTTTGTAAATATTTCAAATACGGCTCTGAATATTTGAATGCTGAACTTTGTTATGTGTTTGTTTCTTAATTATTTACATTTTTTTCCCATTTAATAGTTTCTCTATCTCTTCTACTTCAGGAGATATCAATGCTGTCTATATTAGAAAGTACACACCCTGTATAATTTCACTTGTTTAGTAGAAAAAAATATGTTAAGAAGTAACTTACACAATAAATAATTTTTTAAACAAATATTTTCACAGCTACTTTTTCTTCACAAATTAATCACAATATAGTAAATTATTTTCATTATTTTTCATTTTACGGAAATATCTGTTTCAAAAATGTGCGAATAATTTCATTTAAATCGTATGTAAGTATACTCGTCGAAAATAAATTAATGAATGGTGGAAATATTATTGATAATAATATTATTGTTTGTTTTTTTCGCGCATCAGAAACACGTCGTATAGAATTTTACGCAATAGGATTTGCAAAAAAATACGCAAAAACCCAAATAAATTTTGTAAACACGTACGTCGTCTAAAATAGATATAATGTCATCGGGTTACACACGTAAAGATACAGAAATATATAAAATATTTTTTTTAATATAAAGTGATTAATGTTGGTGAAAGTAAAATTCATGTACCGAATGACCTGATTTCTTACATATTTCAAAATAAGGATTCCATTCTCAAAGCAGCTCCCTTTCACGTTTGAACGTCATTGCCGCGTTCGTTCATTCATTTCTTCTCGTTTATTTGTCACATTGTTTTTATTTATTTTTTGTTGCGGTGTTGTCATTTTCTCATCTAATTTATTATTTGCTTGTCATATATTGTTTGATATATAATTGAAATCCTGATTATCACACTTGAGACTTACGCAACATATGTCTGAATTTCATCCGGAACAATTTCAAATATTTTTTTGAATTGGCATGCGCGCAATTCGAATTTACATGTCAAAAACAAATATATGGTAAAAACAACAAGCGCAAGCTCCCGTCAAATGTAAAGCACTATAGGCAAGCAATGCCGCAGCCATCTTGCCGACAGCCTCCACTCCAGTCAAAACCGCTGACTCATACCTTCTCAAAAACTCTTCAGAACCCTTATTATTCAAGGAATATATGATTCAGATCACCACAAACACAAAACGGATCATCTTTAGGATCGATTCTAAATAAATGAGCCGGATAAAGCTAATGTCCCTTTTTAAGTCTGCACATGAATGAAATCAATCCCCTAATCATATTATCCAAAAAATAAAACTAAGGTACTTTATGAATTATCGGATTGATTCTACACAATTTGTATTCAGACGAAAATTAGGGAGCAGATCACTCACCTTTCCTGAACATTGTGAAATAAATAGGATTTCGCAGAGGGGAAAAATAACTCTGGATGAAATTTTAAAGCGATGACCATCTTTAGCTAACTTATCTGCCTTTTCTTTTCCAAAAAGATATATGAATGAGCCGGGATCCAATATAATTGAATTATTAAGATCATATGGGTAGCCTCCAACAACCCACCTCGTATATCAAGCATAAGTTTACAATTGTAACTATATTTATACTCTCAAAGAATCAGTAAATGTCACTGAGGAGTTATAAGAGAATCTGAACAGAAAACACCCACTACTACAGAATTAGGGAATGAGATCACAGAACCATCCGTATAAAAATAATGGGTATTGATAATAAGTACTTTTAAAGAATTAACTAATATCGTCATCTATTAAAATATTTTATGGCAATATCCAAAAAATGACAATCATATGAAACTGAATAACTATAGAATATCCACTATCCATGTAAATCTTTAGGAATATCAAAAAAAAGAACACAATAAAGGATCCATAACTGATCTGAGAACTGATCTGATTACCTCTAAAAAAGAAGAAATCGCGGATTCACACCCCACCAGGAGGAAGTTAATAAATTAATCTACGATCGAAAAACACTCAAAGATATTAAACGCAGAAAAGAATAGGAACTGGAACATAATCAACATAAATCCTTACGTCTGGAACATTATGAGTTTTAGATAAAAATCACCACTGAACTTTTAATGGGAGACACTGATAAACCCAAAGAAAAATCATGACCTACTACTCCATGAAGACTCACCTGAATCTCCTCCATCGCCCTATTAAAATATTTGTTCGAGCTGTAGATAGACAGGTCATCCGCATACATGAGGATGCGAGAATTTTTTTTACAATAGCTATAAAGGTTATGTATGTAAATATTAAATAACAATGAGCTAAGAACTGACCACCGGGGAAGATCTCACCAAGACATATCGTTGACGATGTATCCTCGCAAAACGAAAGTAATCTTTTAACAGAAGCCAATGGTAAATAATAGCAACAAAATCATAAAGAAGAAATCCCTGAAGAGTGGTAGGAAGGGGAGATAATTCCGGTGTACAAAAGGAGAGAAAGGAAAGAGGTAAGTAATTATAGAGGTATTACAATAATGAATAGGTTAATGAATAATGAATAGGATATACAGACTGTATGCAAGAATAGTGAACGAAAACTTAGTAAGTGAGATAGAGGAAAAGTTGGTGTTGTCAGGCACACAATCAGACTTTGTGAAGGGAAGGGGAACGCCAGATAACTTAGTGAAGGTCAACTATATCATGAACAAAGAAATAAGTGAGGGGAGTTAGCTGTACCTATTATTTGTTGATTTTAAATATGCTTTTGATAAGCTAGACAGGGGCTGATTATCGAGGAGGATGGATGAGGTAGGTAAATTAAGGAGTATAAGTGAGAATATAAAGAAGTTGTACGATTTGACAAAGGTGAGGGCAACGGTGGGAGATAGGGTAGCAGGATGGTTTACGGAAAGTGGAGTAAAGCAAGGCTACCAGGCGTTAAGCCCTACCCTATTTAACATATATGTTAAATAGACTAGAATAGGTGTTAAATGTGTCCGATTTGGAAGAGGTTTTGAAAAGGGGGCAAGATAGATGAGTAATGCTAGGGGGAAAGCGTGGACACTCAGTTATGCGGATAATATTTTGTGCTTAGCAGGGAATAGGGAAGATATGATAGGTATCATACGTACGGTGAATAGGTACATGGAGAAGAGGGACAAAAATAATGATATAGGAGGAAGGTGGAAAGGACAGTAAAAAAGATGTTTGTACAATAAAAGGGGAAGAAATAGAGTTCCTAAACAGGTTTAAATATCTAGGATCTATGGTGAGTAGATGTGGAGGGTGTAGGGAACACGTGAAGATGATGGTGAGCAAAGGAGTAGCAGCCGAGCAATTATGAGACGTGTGGAGTACGAAGTTCGGGGACTCAGTAAGCATGAGGTTCATGATTTACAAGGCTTGCGTGAGAAGTATAATGTTATATGGAAGGGAAGTGTGGGCGGTAAAAGAGAGAATGGAAATAGAGAAACTAAGTTTGAAGTGGATGAAAAGATTATTGGCAGTGGAAAGTCCGACGCCAGGGGAGATTGTGATGTAAGAGTTGCATGAGTACAAATGCTGGATAAATAGGGTAAACAAATTGGTCAGGTATGAGGGAAGGGTGATGTAGGGGATAAAGAGAGGATGGTAAAAAAAGGGTATATGGAGATTTTGAAAGAGAAAGAGATGGAGAAAGGAGTGAATCAATAGGCGAACGATAGAAGAATAATGTATGAGATGTGTGGATGGACCATGAAAGAATGGTATATCAGAATGTTCATGGGTATGTGAGTGGGAAGTGGCGAGGACACTGGAAGGTATAAAAGTACATGGTAGGGAGAAAAGGGGCAGAAAAAGTAGATATAACCGGAGATATGAAGGCTTGAAGGTAATGGGGGAAATGCAAGAATATTTGAGATCTCAAATGAACACGAAGCAGAAAAGGTTGATTGCAAGATTCAGGTGTGTGCATAAGGAAAGGAGCAATATGTATTGATGGTCACAAGAAGACCAAAGCTGTAAGTTATCTGGTAGGAAATAAGAGGTATGGGAGCACTGGATGAATGAATGCGAAGAACTAGGATGATGGAATGAGGAGTATAGGGAGAAGAGAAGCTGGTGGGTGTGTACGGGATTGAAGGCAAAGGTTTGAGGGTGGTGGAACATCTAATGGAGGAGCTGAATAGGAGGGATATATAAAGGTAGGAGGAACAAGTAGGGGGAAATAAATGAGTAGGGTGGCGATTCAGAAGTAGGGGGAGGTCACGTGGGGAAAAAGAGAAGTGGTAGGCAGGAAAGGTAGGGTGGGGTAAGGATACGTAATAGTGTGAGACGGAAGACATATAGGGGAAGGGGGAAAGAATCTCCGGCTACAAATCTCTAGGATATTAAAATATTAGGTTTTAAATGACAGTCTTAACTTCCCGTAGCCGTGCTACGCATCGTCAGAGCTCTTTATTTGCGGACTGAATAGGATGTCTGTATGGGAATGCCGGAATGAAAGTGTTGGTAAGGGGGATGAATAAAATATGGACAGGAGAGAAGAGAGTGGCATAGGAATGGAAAAAAAGGGGAAAGTGTACCAGTATATAAGAAGGGTAGTAAACTGGAAGTTGATAGATATAAGAGAGTAACGATAATGGATAGCTTATTGGGTCTTGAATAGGAGATTAGAAGATGAAGTACGGATTAAGGGAATTCAATCATCTCAGTCAGAGCTCTTTATTTGTGATTATATAAAAGATAAAACTAACAAGATACATTATATGCTTATTGCTTATTGTTAGGCTATGCAAAACCGGTCGTCAATTATATAAAGTACAGTGAAGTAAAGACTGCCATTTCAACAACCTAATAATCATACAAACTTCACATCCCACACAAAAAAGAACAACTTAAGATCCAGGCCACATTACTTCTTTGAAAACCCAAATGAGAATCACTCAAAATACTATTGTTCTCTACATACCAATCAATCTTAACTTAAATGCGTGTACAAAATCTTCCTCAAACATAAGGACATAGCAATGGAACGATAATAATTAGAATGTAACAACGGATCTTTATGGGGCTTCAGAATTTGTCTAAATTGTTTAGAATTCTTCTTTGTCTGTCGTTTCTGACAAAGAGTGACACATCGAAGATTAAATAATTAATGTAACAAAACTAATATTTAAAGCAGTGGATCTGAAACGGTATTGCGCGGAACACTTG
Organism: Adranes taylori; assembly: GCA_009867245.2. NCBI lineage: Eukaryota > Metazoa > Arthropoda > Insecta > Coleoptera > Staphylinidae > Adranes > Adranes taylori. The sequence continues at coordinate 15,424 of WYDF02298500.1, forward strand.
TGTTCCGTGAGGTTAGGGAAAGCGTGTCACCAAAATTTCAAAATTTGTAGCCAAAATTTGAAGTTATAAGTTTTTGTTACAAAAAGAGAAAGAATTCATTATATTTTCGTCAGATAGCGAAATACAGTTAGATTTCTGTTAAAACTGTATTTAAAACTATACTTGAAAATACATTTTCATAAATATAAGTTTCTTATACGTGCGGCAATTATATTCCGGGACTGTATCTATAAAAATGAAATGAAACAAAACAATTTTATTCAAATCTTTTTATTAAATTATTCAAAATACTCTCCTCCTGCTTCAATACACTTT
>WYDF02298511.1:0-15738 GCA_009867245.2 Adranes taylori
AATATCGCCGAACATATACCAAAAGACTAGTTCTTCATTCCCACTTTATGTTTCTAGGATGTATTCATTTTTAGTATTTTTAATCAGATTAAATGCATTGGCTATTTAAAATCTTATGTTGATATTTAATCTTCTAACATATTTTAAAATTGAGCAATTCTCTACTTTAAATATGTCAGTGAACGATAAGTATGAAGACAATTGTCTTTGTTTCCTAGAGTAGAATCAAGTAGAGAAGTAGATAACTTTTTATACTTCTTAATTAAAAGACGTACTATACTTTTTAGGGTGTAACCGTTACTGATGGATGCCTATTTTATTATTAATTAATCCGTATTTATGAACATTGAAATAAGTAGACAGGTATTTAATTTTTTATCATTGGCAATTTAAACATGTATTTTATTATTGAAAATAAGGCAACATGATTTAGGTTTTAATATAAAGGGTAGTTCCTACGTCGCTATTACTGCTTTGTGTGAACGTGTAATTCCTCGTAAACTAAAAAGAGATAGAAATTTGAAGCCTATCTATTTGCATAGGTGAACTGTTTATATGCAGCGCACTGAGCACGTGGATGCATGTATGTGTGTGGATGTATGTATGTCTGTGCATGCTATGATTGTATGATGTATAATTGTTTATTGCTTATTCTGAATTTATTAGAAAAGTAGGGAAAGCGGAGTAGAAGCGTAGATGCTTAATACACTGGTGTTGACCGTAACTGTCACACATAAATATGCTTATGCTGCAGTTGTTTTATGCTGCAGTTGGTTTAAGGGATGACCCGAATGTTGTTTCGATGACTACACACGACCCGTACCGCATATTAAAATGTGAGCGGGGCTTATTTCTATATATAGCTAAATTTTACGCATTTGAAGTTAGTCTTGATCAGCTATAGCCAAGCCAACAGCAGTACCAGCCAGCTGCGAGCTTCTATCCCGCCTCCAGCTGCAATGACAGTCACCGACCAGCGACAGTCGCCTTTAAGTAACCGCCTTTAGTAAGCTACTTTTCATAGCATACGCTCTTTTATTGTATTGCATGTGTTTGAATAGCTTTGTTTCTCTCCATATCCTTTTCCATCAACCTACTTCCTATGTTACTAGAGTGTATACTTCTGTCTAGTGCGCATTACAGCTAGTGGTAGTCACTTGGCAAACAGTTACGCGTTTATAGTCTTTTCTCGCCTACGCTACTATAGTGTATACTGTTAGCATAGCTAGTGGTAGTCATTTAACAGACAGTAACGCCGCAGTTTTCATTGCCGTGTTACGTGCTTATAGTGCTTTCCTGGGATACCTACCTTACCGTTATTCAAATTGGGTATATTTGAGTTTATCTCCCTCCCATTAAAATATTGATTGATGTAATATTGATTGCCTGTACACGCTTTCCATATTTTCGCCGTTTTATTATTTTATCAGCGCACATTCGTATTGCTTTATATGCACCGCTCACCGCTATTAATTGTCATGATGCATTTGTACTGTTTTAGGTAAGCCGCTTGGCTATATTGGTTACGAATATTTAATCGCCAGTATTGGGTTACAAATTTGGATTTAGCATTTATATATTCATATTTAATTGAATATATATTTCTTTCTCTGTTTATATTGTCGATGACGCGTTTGTTAAAACGTTAATGCTGTTTCACTCATTAGTGAAGCAGCATTACTCATTAGTACAACATGCTGTTTCAGTCGTTAGTTTATAACATCTGCCCAGAAGAACAGAAATCTTCTGCTGTTCTTACAGAAATACCTGCGCCCTCAGTAAGCTCCTGAGAACCGGAGAACAACGAGAGCTTTTCCAACGTGTGGTGTCACGTTAAACTTACCTGGCGCCCGAGGACCATATTTCCTTGCAACGTTTTTATTCTGTAAGCTAATTAGTTGCGCCATTCTGTGACAAGTCGCTAGGACTACCCATTAGCAGCGTCTTGAGTGGGAGTCTGCCACGTCATAAATCATAACTCCATTTAGAATTAATTCTGCTTTTATTTAATTTAATTCATAATTATATTTGAACGATGCTGACCAGGAAAGATTCCCTTCCAGTACGTTCTGTGCATGTTTTATTGATTTCTCTGTCCCTACTGGCTAGCTCGCCCGTAAATATGTGTGTTAGCCCCCCACTATTAGATTACATCGGTTGATGGCCGTTGTTTCGATTATTGATTGATAAATGATATGTTTATATTTTAATTGTAAAACTGATGTACGATAAACTTACCGATAGTCAACTGCCTTAGTCTCCTAATTTATCTATGGTGAAGCTGCCTCATTTTTCTATCTAGTTTGTCTATCAAACAACCTGCGTAACCTGCTAAACCTTATGCAGTATCTAGGTATCCTAAATTATTTACATCATTTGTAAATATTGCCTCGTTACAAACGAGACAAATTGCCTCGTTACAAAATTATAAGAAATCATATAAATTCATTCCCAAATGTTCCGCACACTACTGCAGAAAAACACCTATTATGAATATTTGTTTCTGGGTGTCAACGAGTCTGGCTCACATGTACGAACTCGGCCCCCAGAGTCAAGATCGCGTAAGCCCATATCGTGATTCTCCGGTCTGGTTACCAAACACCACGTAATTCTATCACGATATAATAAATGATAGTCATGAAAGCGTTAAAAGTCTTTCTTGATCTCAGAAAATTGTAACTATATCATATCAGGTGGTTGCATTTAGAAAGTGTCATTCAGAGTATAAATTTCAACATATCAATATTAAGCAATATAATTTTAATACGCTCGTTATATAAAGAGTTTTAGAATCTCTGTTGTACCATGATGTATACATTCAAGTACTAGGGGTATACCTTGAAATGTGACCAGAACATTTCCCTCAAATTGTCAGCTGCAAGATATTAATTAATTAATGAACGTCTTAGATCGTTACTATAATTTCTAATTAATTTCTACAGATGGAAAATTAATTATTAGTTGTAATTACAAACTAGACAGAAACAAGCGTATAGACATGTAACAGTGGTAATTTATTGACGACGTCATGTCTATACAATTAGTTATGTAAATATATTTTCTACATAGTAAACAAAGTGAATATGTTTCATGTCCTAATCAAAGTTAATGAAACACAAATTTTGCGAAGGCCTAGGTGATCCTTCAAAATTTGCTAATCAACAAATGCATATCTTTAAAAAACAATATTAGGATGGATGTTCATTTCACGCATTATTATAACGACCATCCAACCATCCGGACCAAATAGTTTATAATTTTATGTGTGGTTCACAATGCTACGCATACACTGAACCGCATTTGTATTAATGTAATACCTGTATTTAATTAATATATAAAGTTTGTTTCAGGGTTTAAGCACGATTAAGCTTCTTCCTTAACTCTCTCACTGACTTGTACTTTAAAATCATTTCTAAATAAACAAAATGTTTACAATTTTAATTATGTTAAACATTAAATTTAACAGTTGTATGTTTCGACGCAAATCAAATGTTAGACTATTCAACAATTAACCTATTGATGTTGATCTGAAGGATTATTTATTATTTATTTGTAACTAATTTTAAATTACTTATACAGAACTGGTGGGGTGGCATACCACTGAAGCAATATTTACGTGTTGCTAGTAGAGAAAGACCACGGGATCTATGACACGCTCACCGCCGGCTTTGTGTGTATGGACTGTTGTCTGCAAAGAGCAAAATTGAGGGCTTTGGTGACTGACTATCTCACTATCTATGTAACTATGCAAAAGCACATTTTTTACTGACCAACTTACTAAATAACTAACTGACAACTTTTATGCTCTAATCTACTTATTATGTGACCGACTAGACGTGAGTAGAGCCACTAGACGTGCCTATCAACGAAAACGCGACTAAATGGGACAGATTCCTGTATTTCTGCAGGTTTCTGCTGTATATTGTACTGTAAATTCAGACATGGGTCCATTATAGAACAATTCGATAATGATCCCATATCCGAAACTCGAGTCACAAAGTAACTGATATATAAAAGTGCCTATGACGTTTTTCATATATATAAAATATTTATAATGGACAAAGACAATATATACAAGATAATACGTAACATAGATAATACATACAAGATAATAAATAAAAAATATGTACAGACTGGGGCAATAGTACGTCCGTTTCCAATAACTTGGTGTGTATGATGGTTCAATTTGAAATTTTGGCGATGCTGCCAAGTGAGTGTTATGCTGCCAAGTGAGCATCTGTTAAAAATATTTTCTGGTATACAGGTTGTTATATGAAGTGTTAAAAGTGTTATATGAAGAAGTTTACTTTTTTTAAATGGAATACCCTATATATTTTCATTTTAGTTAAAGCTTGACTATCTTCTAACATTTGTAGAAGTATCAAAGTAATCTGTTCAGCGGTTCTCAAGATAAAATTGTTACTGAGTTACTGTGTTCAAACGCTTCGAGATTTAGAAATACAATTTGTTGTGCCGATTGGTTAAGGTCAAAAAATAATACTGTACCTTGTTTTTATTATTAAGAGGTATATATGCTGCTCAGTACAAAAGTATCAACTTTGCCGACTTTGAAATGGTTTTTCTCAATCTTCTTACATGGACCATCCTGCATATTTTTACATCCTGCGTAATTTTAGTTAAAACTGTTCGCTATACCCTAACATTTGTAGAAGTATCAAAGTAATATGCTCAGCAGTTCTCAAGTTACAATTGTTTTGTCAAAAAATTGTGAAGTTCATATTGTAAATTAAACGTCGCTGTGGCCAAATGCTTCGTGATTTAGAAATAAAATTTGTTCTGCTGATTGGTTAAGGTTAGAAAGTAATATCTGAATCTTGTTTTTACTATAAGATAGACAGGGTGATCAGTATAAAAGTATCAACTTTGCCGACTTAGAAGTGATTTTCCCCACTTTCTTAATGGACCAACTATATATTTTTACAGCAAGTGCTGCAGAATTAATTTTTTTGTCCATTCATAAGCAATGTCCCTTTACCTATCTTTAGCAGTTTTTACGATAAACATAAAAATTTTTAATTTCATAGTATTTACTGCTATTTTGGTTTAAAAATAAAATTACCAATAATTTAAATAAATTAAGGGTGATTTAAAGTTTATTTATACAAAAACATTATAAAACAAGAACGAAATAAAGAAAGTTAATCAAAAAACAAGTAGCTATGTTAACTGCGATAAACATATTTGCAGAAGTATTGAAACAAACAAAACCTAATCTCATAAATGCTCAAAATGTTCCCCCCTTTTATTTTATGTTTCCCCCACAAACAGATTTATTCTGTTTTAAAACTCTCTCTGCAGTCTTCTTAATTGTTGAGATGTTATGCTTTGAAAAGCGTTAATAATCCTCTGCTTCATGTTTTCTGTTGTTGTTTGAGGTTACGCATATACCATTTCTTTTACATATCCCCATAAGTAGAAATCGGGATGTTAATATCGGGTGACCTAGCCGGCCATTTTACAGGACTAGTTGTTTCCAGCCATCTCTTGGGATACGTGTTATCAAGGTAATCTCGTACAACAATAGAATTATGCGGTGGTGCTCCAGCATGCTGTAACCCCATGTTTTCTCGAATTTCAGGAGAAACATTTGCCAATAATTGGGGTAGTTCGTTTTGTAAGAAACTTAAGTATTCTGGCCCAGTTAGATGATTTTGAAAAAAATGCGGTCCTATAATACACTGGCCAATAATCGCTCCCCAGACATTGACGCTCCATCTATGCTGCTGGTCCTCTTGTTGGAAAATACTAGGATTCTCAACTGCATAATACTGAAAATTATGTTTCTTTACGGAGTCGTTCTTGTGAAAAATAGCCTCATCAGAAAATAATATATAAAGAATGAAAGATGGATTTTCTTCTAACTTTTAACTGGCCCAGTTACAAAATACAACAGGTCTCTCACAATCCTCTTCAGTAAGCTCTTGAAGTAACTGAATATGGTAAGGGTGCAATCGATTCATTTTCAAAATTCGTTGAACAGATCTTTTATTTACACCGGTATTTTCAATGATTTTTGTTTGATTTACATTTGGATTTTCTGTAATTGACAATAAAATACTTAACTCATTTCCTTGATTTGTTGTCCTTTTAGGTTTTAGTGTAATAGACAGTTCCAGTCTCTATAAATCTTTTCATTAGCTTCTCGAATATTCTTTTTTCCGGAGTCTCCTTTCTGGGTATTTTTCCCTATAAATTCTACTCGCCAAAAACGGGTTCCTTTCGGATGCACCCAATACGAAAATCGTATCTACAATTTCACTGTTTGTGTAATTCACTTTTTACGCACAACAAGCAATCTTAACTGCACTTTTGAAAATTTAATCTGGCAACCCGCATTCTTGCTTTCTTATTTTCATTTGTTTTTTTTTCATTTTCTTGCTAACTTGATTAATATACTATTATGCATACGTATAACATTACAATTTTAAGTTTACATGTTTATCGTAAAAACCGCTAAAGATAGGACAGGGACATTACATATGGATCAACAAAAAAAATCATTCTACAGCACTTGCTGTAAAAATATATAGCTGGTCCATTTAAGAAAATGGAGAAAAATCACTTAAAGTCGTTTTTTTTTTGTTTTACGTAGGAAGTGGAAAACCTTCAAAAGGCGAAGGATGCCCGACGCATCCAACAAGTGTGGGATTTGTACCCACTAACTCCCCTCCCTGTTGGGATTTTATCCATGAGGAGGTTGGTGAATTTATTATTGAGGCTTTAGGATTTGACATCCTCTGCAGCCTGGACCTGGTGTACTTGTTACAAAGCTATTGAAACAAAAATTGGAAAAACTTGAGAAGAGCGAAAGAGACCCAACTCACGAAAAAACGGCACAAATGGAGACAAAGGAATTTACACCAATATAAAGAAAGTCAAAATTCAGCAAAATCGGACATTCAGTCATCTAGTCAAACCCCAGGTTATCCAGGCAGGACATCCAGTCAAACGCAGTCAGGGATGAAATAAATACACAAAACAGATAACGTGACGATGACAAAGTCACATAATAGATAAGATGAGTCTTATCTGGCTCATCTGAGAATTCTGAAGAAACCAGAACCTAATGAAAAATGGCATCAAATTTGAGAAGATTCTATGGACAATTGAAGGTATAAAAATATTTACTATCACCGCTGATGATTTTCGGGTGACGGCTGATGGACGGAATGAAAGAGGAGTAATACATATTCCAGCTTAAAGAAGAGAAGTAGCTAAAGATGGTACTCATTAGTGCTAGTAAATGCCGCAGCTTGGAGGTGTTATAAATGTGCAAGGCATAAGAGAATGCATAAGAGAATGCCCTGAAAGCAAGAATAGCAAACCTAAGTGCGCTGTAGAGAACATGCGGAGGAGAACATTTGACGATATGTAAACAATGTAAGAAACACCCATAAAGCATCTATCGTGCACAAGAAAAAGCCATGCATGAGAATCTACAAGCTACGTCAAGAAAGGAAGGAATTTCATACGCCCAAAGAGCCAAGTGCAGTAAAAAAGACGAGCAAACAATCACCAACACCGATTTGAAGAAGGAACTCACTGAGCTACTATTGGTAATTATATCGGAAGTTCTAAGTTCGATTTTAAAAAAGTGAGTGATAATAGTGACTTCGAAATAATGACGTGGAACGCGGGTATAGTATACAGAAAGTAGTATACAGAAAACGCACTTTAATATCCACGGAAGTTAACAGAAATGTGTAAAAACGGAACCAATATAATAGCTGGAGACTTTAATGCTAAACATCACATCAACCCCAATAAGGAGACGTGTGGTGACGTAATAGATATTTTTATGATCCATGATTTCCAAGACCTCGTAACAGACAGAACCATACAGGTTCTCCATTCAGACCAACTCCTAATGGTAGCAGAAATCAGGAACTCCAATAAGAACTCAAGGAATGCAGCCACAGTATAAAACTAATTAGTAAACGTTTAGTGTCAAGACTAAATCATTTATTCTCTACTAAATCATAAAAGTAAACCAAGTATCCTCCATAGAAGGAATAGATCAAGCTACAGACTAGCTAACAAAGGCTATTCAAGAGGTTCCACACCTTAGCACATAACAACCAATGTACGAAACTAAATGCCACCTCGAAAAGAGGGACAGAGAAACCATAGCATAAGAAAACGAATAAAAAAGAAAATTGATGCAAACAAGGGACCTACGCGAAAAAATAAAACTAAAAGAAATAAAAAAGGAAGTAAGCAAGATGTTAAAAGGAAGTAAGTAAGAAGAAATCTGGTAACAAAATATTGATGAGGCTAACCAGCATGGAGAAATTGCGCTATGGAAATTGATGACGAGAATTAACAGAAAAAAGCTCCGACCGCAAGAAGCCAATAAAGACAGAAAACGGGTGGTGCTATGAGGACAAAGGATGAGCGAAAATACTAGCTCAACATTTTTAGGAAAAATTTACAAACAAAAAAACGTGACAAAAGCATTAGAGATGCACAAGAACCTGGAAGCACCAAAATAGAAGAAGAAGAAGTCCGTGGAATCATTACATATAAATACAAGAAAGGCCCCGGGGGGAGGACGGAAAACCCAATATAGCAAAAACATCTTACCAGAAAACATCTTACCAGAAAACATCATTATGCACATTACCAATATCTACAGTGGATGCATTCAGAAAAACTACTTCCCCATTCTATAGAAAAAAAGCCAAAATCTAAATATTAACCTAAGTAACTTGGATAAATCGAACGTCTATAATTCGAAATCGTGGTTAATTCGAAGTTTTTGCTTGGTGTCTTAAGATTTGTATAGAGATCAATGTCATAAAATCAAGGTTAATTTGAATTTTATTTTGTTTAATTCGAATTTTTGTATAGAACTGTATTGTTAAATTTTCTTAGAATAAACGAAGCAGAAGTGCCGCGCTGATCCTACCTGTTTTGCTTACTCTAGAGTCTATTTGCATCTTTCGGAGTGTAAAGTTGATTTCGCTTTTAATTTAGTTTCATGCATATTTTGTGTGCGTCTAATTATTGCACCGTAAAAAGCTAATATTCCTTATGTCACCAACATTAGCTTAAAAGGTAACGGCAATTAGGGAAGAAGAAAAATGACTCAAAAAGAAATTACCAGCGAATTTGGAATTCCACCCAATACATTATCAATTTATTTGAAAAACAAAGACAAAATGTCGAGAAGCGAAAGTGGGAGTGCAAAAGATGGAAAAAGAACGACAGAACCATACAACCCTTAGGTAATCAAGATTTTAAAGCCAGCGCAGGCTGACTAGATGGGTTAAAAATAGAAACAGTATTTCTTTCGGAGCAGTGTGCTGTGAAATTCGTGCCGTGAATCTTTATGAAGCTAAAGATTGCAAAAGACATTAAAAAAAATATTCAAGGCAGGGAACCAAAAAATATTTTTATTGTGGATAACACGGGACTTTTCTATAAATGCACTTCAGACAAAACCCTTGTTTTCTCAAGGTGAAGCATGCAATGGCGGGAAGCTGAGCAAAAACCGAGCACATTGTTTTAAAAACTTAAAGTCTAAGTCTGTGGCTTACGACTTGCAGAAAAAGGCGTGGATGATAAATGAACTTTTTGAAAAGAAGGTTTTAAATCCGGACAAGACATTTGGTAAGAAAAACGAAATATTGTACTTTTTATTGACAACTGTTTAGCTCATAACAGCGTCCCACAAATGGAAAATGTTAAGGTCAATTTTTCCCTATTAGCATGACATATGTTGTTCAACCAATGGACCAGGGCATCATTTAAAACCTTAAATGTTTCTATAGGCGTCTGTTGGTTGAGAACATCCTCAACGGAGATTTTAGCAATAAGAATGTCAACATTATTCAAGCTTCACGAATGTGTAAGCAGTCATGGGACTAGGTTACTGAAAGAACTATTATAAAATGTTCTCATACGACGAGATTTGTAAAAACTGAAAAAGTAAATGTAGGAGAAAACTTAGATGAGCCTGAACCTGAGGAGCTGATAATTGGAGAAAAGCAGTCAAATGTCGACTATGTAAACGTGGACCAATATGTGGCTGTGTGTGGTGAGATAATTGGCGCAGGCATCATTGCTCAGGTGCCGGAACATCTGGGGATGAAGAGGACAAGGGAATCCAGGAAAAGCCCCTACCTAGTCCTACAGAAGCTATGATGCATTTAAATGAGTTTCGACGATATTTTGAAGCTCAACCTAATGTAGAAAATTCTACTTTTTATCTATTGATAGATTGGAATCATATGCTAGGAGTCAAAGACTGCGTTCAAATAAGCAGGCACAAATATCTGGCTTTTTAAAACTTAAATTTCTAAGGTAGAAAAATTGTTTGTTTTTACATAATACATACTGCAATTGAAAAATATAAATACATATACGTAATACTGTATACGGTGCATGTATTTTGTAAAATAAAATTTGTGTGTATCATCTTTGATGGGGTTTCTTCTTTTTTAAATGTAGCTCTTTTCATTGAGGGGAACATATAAAGGTGGCCCAATGGGTATGCCGGATTTAAATTTCCCTCCATTTATTTTCTATTTAAGTTCCCAACATTAATGTTTGACATTTGTCATCTGCTGTTACTGAGGTAATTAAAATTGGATCACCATACAAAAGAAGAACGTATTGTTATTGTTAAAATACATTACAAATTGAGCGAAAGTTTTGCGGAGACTGTTCGAGAAGTTCGCGGAATTCTTGGTATTCATAATTCAATTAATAATTCCACCATTTGAAGATTAATTAATAAAAGATTTGAGGAACCTGGTTTGGTTATGAACAAACAAACTCTACCGCATCCTCGTCAGGTGCGGAATACATTGTAAATGTCAGTGAGAGTATCGATGAGAATCCAGGAACATCAACAAGTCATCGTTCTATAACTGAACATTAGTAGAAACAGTTTGCAACGAATTCTCACCAAAGACCTTCACTTCCATCCTTAAAAAGCTCGATTAACACAGGAGCTCTAGCCACAAGACCATTTGCAATGGAAAGAATTCTCTAATTGGGTGATGAAAAACCCAGAGAATGTCAAGTTTTTTCAAAACATCATTTTTAGCGACGAAGCCTATTTTCATTCGAATGGTTTTGTTAATAATCTGAATTGTCTAGTTTGGGACAATGAAAATCCTCGTGTTATTAATGAAAAAATGATGCACTCACAAAGAGTCACCGTTTGTTGGGGATTATGGACTGGAGATGTAATTGGACCGTTCTTTTTTGAGAGTGGGTCTAGCGAAGCTGTAGCTATAAAGAGAATACGGAATACGATATAGTGCCATGATATCTAACTTTTTGTGGGATCACATGGACCTCGACTGGAAATGTGGTTTCAACAGGATGGTGCCACATCACATACATCAACAGAAACAAACAATCGATTTGTGATTTCCAGAAATGCTGACTTGATGCATGCGATATTTCCTCTCGGGTTTTGGAAAGTCCAAGGTCTATTCTAACAAAGCACAAACAATTCCTGAACTGAAAGTGGAGATCCAACTCGTTATTTATGAATTTGATCCTTGCAAAATGTCTGAAAATTTTATCAAAAGGGTCAGGCAGGGTATGCCAACACAGCCGGGCGGCCATTTGGCCGACATCATATTCCATAATTAATGTCAACATCTCTACTTTACAAATCAATAAATATTGCCCAATTAAATAATAATTCATTGTGTTTCATTTCAAAATTAAATCTGGCGTATCCGATGAGCCACCCGTAATAATTCCAATTTTTTGATAATTAGAATTTTTTCTGGCCCCTTCTTCTTCATATTATCCAATTTCTAATGTATTACATAACACACCCTTAACTACTGCAAACTGTTTCGATTTGCTTTAGGTCCATTTTCTTCACGTTTTCGCATATTTTCTTCATAATTCGTTACTCTCATAACACCTTACTCTCCGTATTGACATAACAAATTTTTGAATTATAATCTGCTTCAAATAAAATCGCAAATAGAATTTCTATACGTATTATAAATACAAAGTGTATCTAGATTTTGAAAATAAATTTTGTACAGTGGTGTAAAATGTGCTGTTTACTTAAATGTGCTGCTTAAATTTATTACATCTACATCAAAGCAATTTAAATTCTTATATAATATATTTGATATATTAGAAAGAACATTTGAGTTTTAAACAAAATTGTGTCCTACAACTTTACATAACAACGTGACGCTTAAACATATGCCAAATAAATTTTCATTTTATTTGAGGTAGATATAAGGGAAAGTGTTAGATGCAGATAAACAAACCCAGTTTCCTTATCTTTCCAGCATCAAATATTCTCGGATATTAGGCTTCTATCCAATACGACAATCTAAGTACATTTGCGACAGAAAAGATCGTATCTAAAACTAGGAGTATACTTTTTATCCAAACTCGCAACGTGCGTTAGAAACAACTTAATGTGTTCTTTTTCTTGTTCGGTTGACAAATTAAGTAAACCCTAATGTGGGATATATTTTACATACGTTGTAGAGTTTTTCCCAGGCTTCTCTATGACTTTGAATGTATACTTAAATTAAATAACTCTAGCTCTAATGAACCGATTTTATTGAAATTCGGCACACAACTGTACGATTTTTGTTGCCATATATGCAGAAATTTTAATATTGATTGAAATAAAATGCCTTCATTTCATTTATAAACGTTAGCAACTTAACTTTACATAATATCATCAAATTCCTTTGTAACAAAGCATATTACTGAGAAGCTAAAATTATCTATAAATTACGTAATCACTCAAGATTAATAAATAATATCAATTATGTAGATAGGTTTTGGAATCCTAATACTGGATTGAACTAATAATAAACTTAAACGCGTTTATTATTTAAATAATAAAATATACGCAGACGCTTATCTCACGCACCAGAGATCGCACCGGAGATCGTGACCAGTTGTCGCTTGCTATATTGTGTAGTATTGTGAAAACACACGCGTCATCTATGTTCAATATGTATTGCGTTTGCAGTATGTTCACGCCGTTGTCTATGTTAGAGAACGCATCAAAAGCAAATATGGATGGCTGCTCCTAGCTGCTACTACGTAGATTAACCGTTTATGCTGCGGCGTATGGGTTATACACTCGTTCGCTGTTACCCGCGAGTATCATACGGAATAAAAAATTATATGCGTTGGGCGGCTCTCACTTGCCCTGGCTGACAGTTTCTCCTGTAACTTGTGACGTGTCGAGAGAGGAATTGTATGTTATTTTCCACATACACTGGAACTAATTCCGAGATTTACGTACGATTGTGTGGGGAAATCGTATCGAGTAGCAACTGCCATGTGGTTTGTTACGCACTGACCCGTATAACAGAGCAAAAGTTGAGTGACGACTCAGACCTATAAACAGCGAGATTTTAAACAGAAATATTCTATTCCAATTTTGAGAACTCCTCTGGTGGTGCTCTTTGAGACAAGAGCACCACCAGTAGCAGTCTGCAGAGCGACCAGCCAAATTAAGGCAAGCCGAGACAATGAGGAGAGCGACAATCAGCGATAGTCGCTGAGATAATAACACAGTTGGTAAGCGATTTTATATACCATACACAGCTCTGTTTATCACATGTAATTTTGAATAACTTTGATTCTCTTCTTACATTATCACCAACTTCCTATTTACTAGAGTGTATAATTCTAGCTCGTGTTAATTGTGTATTATTGTAACTGACAGTTGTATCCTTTTTATGTAGGCCACTAGAAGCTTCTGGTATATTGTGTTTGTTAGTGGGACCACCTGATTTTAATCTGTGCCTAAGTCAAACTAATTGTGATAGTTTAGGATTTTTATATTGAGAATATTTTTCGGCACCTAAGGCAATTTAGAAATTTAGCTTTGTCAAAATCAATAGCTACTCATTAGGCTTCGAGAATTCGTGTGCATTGATAACTTGCAAATGTTAGGCAAGGTAAATCATATTAATTTTTATTGCTTTCTAAGTAAGGAAATCTTAAATATATTAATTTACATTCATTTATTTACTTAATTGGTAACAAATGTTGCTCTAGTCAACTTTTGATTTCAATTGATGAAATAAATGGTAGTTAATTTTTATTATTAATTATAATTTTTTTTATTTTGTGCACTTCCTATCATTTATTCTATTCCGAGATTTATGAAGTCTCTGACACCCAGCTAAACAAGAGCGGAAGCCTCATTCAGCGTAAAAACTTGAGCTAGTCCCGACCCAGCTAAGGCAAAACCACTTCACCAAGGGTAACTGTTGTTCCCCAAAGGGAACGGATTATACGACTTTTATTAGTATCAGTACAGATATTTGTCTGATAAGCAAAGTGCTTTGTTTCGCGCTTCTGGCCAAGTCCAAAACAGTGTCTATCACATCAATAGTAGACCTGCTTTTTGTGAATAATCAATCCATAGATTTGTTTAAAGTAAATCTATTTTACGATAGCGATAAGATCAAAGTTCAAATTTATTTTTTTATTCTGTTAGTAGCCGCTCCTCTGAATAAAAGTCATTAAAGACAGGTATACCATAAGTGTTCTCGCAATATACTATTTAGCCTCAACTCAAAGGTATGTTTCTAGACATCCATTCCAGTTACGTAGTGTATAGTTCAATTGAATCTTCAAATGCCTAATCAGTAATTTGCGTGAATGATGGACTACTTGTGAGTAGTTACTCTGTACAAAGCCTTCTCAAATTTGATTGTAAAATACAAAAACTGAAATATTTGGGAAAATATGAAAAATTCATTCAAGCCATTAAAAAATTTATAAAATCAAACTATGAATCAAAAAATTAGACATGTAACCGAATATAATTATCTATTAAGAAATAGCGGCATTACTGTTCCAAACTAAAATTACATTCGGTTATCTACATTTGTTCAACTAGTTATAGATAAAAGATAAAAAAGACAAACTAATAGTCACCTGAAACATAAGTTCTGAAACATTAAAACAATTGCCAAACTTTCTTTCGGAACGATTTTCGTAATGCGATTTTCATCAATGAAGATTTCGTTAAGCGTGACCGTTTCAACAAATTGCTAGAAATGCATGGTTTCTTGCTTTTTTTAAGATTTTCTACTCTACGGAAATAGTATGAGAAAAGGTTTAACTACATTAACGAAGGCCAACATATGAAATAAAATTGAGTACTTTCTAGGCTTCGTAACTAAATTACGATATTGATTTGAAACTTGTGTGGTTAATGTAATAGAAAATAGGAAATTTTCTCTTCGAAAGAAAGCATTCCACAGAGATTCAACTCTGTTATATTATAAAATTACTTTCAAACGTTCAAAAACTGGGTTGACATTTCTTTAAGTAAAATAGGTGCTGCTAACTATTCTGCTAGCAACTAGTATGCTTTGTTTTAATGATTTGAGAAAAAGTATTTGAAAACCGATTATATTTGTGAATGGTTATCACCCTAGCTTTCATAGAAGGCCGATATTTGTCCTACGAGGTTCTACGAGATATTTTTCCTACAAAGTATAATTTAAAAGCGCACCATTTGATTACAATTACTTTATGAGAGACACGCTGAGCCCGCGCTTTCTGTGCCATATGCGGCTCTGACGGTAATTATCTACAGTCTCTGACGGTATCATTTAAATACCTTCACGAATATATTGTAACATGCCCGTGTCTCTCTAACGTGCTAACAGAACTCCCACCTGCGTCTATGCTAATGGGGAGCCTTAGCAATAGTCGCAAACGAATATCTTAAAACTTCATATA
>WYDF02298522.1:0-15737 GCA_009867245.2 Adranes taylori
GGGAAATGAAATATGAGATTTAGTTAATGTTAGTGAGTTTCAGTTAGTTAGATATAGATAGATATATGAATGTTAAAGAGGGATCTTTTATGTAAAAGTAGATTTTAAGTTAATTGAATTTTATGTATGCCAATAAAGGTTATTATTATTATTATTATTATTATTATTAATACGATTCCAATAATCAGAAACAGCTATGCGTGATCAAATCAGATGTGTACTCGTTCGCGTTCAAACTAAGAATGACTGAAGCGGAGCTGAGCCGAGGTATTTATAGGTGTGTGAGAGATAAATAGACAGCGTGTAAGACAGGCTGGTAAGACAGGTAGCCAGAAACGAAACATGAGACAGCGAAACAAGAATAAGCAGTAAGATTACACGTGCTCATGTAACGAATTCTTCTAAAATTATCTAAAGTTTATTTCGCGAGTGATAAGGATTGCTTGCGCATAATAAAGTTATAGAACCGCGGTGAGTCTAAACTAGTTTATTACGCATAATGACCGCCAGAATAGTCAACTGAATTATTGTAGGATAATGAAATATGCAATACAATACCGTTAGAAGTTAACAGCCCGTAAATGAAACCTGTTCATTCATGAATAAAATTCTTAGAAAACCGTCTAGACATGGTACCGAAGATATGCGTAAGAGTGGGAGAAGTTTATAAAATTGAGCATCCGGTCTCGAACTTTAGTTTTCTTTAAGCGTTCATTCGATCAAGTACTACTCCTAAAAATGCTAAAACTTCTTACCACTGATCTAAAGAGTGTTTCTGTGTTATCGTGAGGTTTAAGAGAACTTTTGAGGTGTAATGGATCACTTGCTTACTCCTTTACCGTTTGAACTACAACGAGAATTTGCATCGAGAGAGACTACGGATAATGGTTTTAAAATCGATGAAGTTTTTGAAGACTTTAAAACAAGTGCAAGATAACAAGACATCCGAAAGATTCATTATCGGCAAACGAAGCTACTTTCTGCATCGCGTTCCCTCGAAGTGTCTATCGGTCAAAATTGTGATCGCCGCCTGGTACCAGTTATACCCTTGTCTTCTACGCGTTAAAAAGAAAAGGTTCAGTGCCATTCAATCAGTTGGAATGGTTTAGTTTACAGCAGCTTTACAATGAAATGATAACGTATCTATGGAACAATAAGAACAGTAGTGATAGTTATTATAAATGCCCAAACTGTATCAACTCACTGAAACTAAAGCGGGCTTCAGTTCAGTCTGGAAAGGATTCGCAATTAGTAATCTCTGATGGTTGCAGAATAGAGTTTTCTAGTTTAGAAGGAAGAAAGATTGAAATCGAACAGCTTTATCGATTATACTCTATCAGAGCAATTTTCAAGTGCTTAAAGATTTTATACCTCTACTAAACCTTTAACTCAACGCTCTAGCGATTCTGCAATTCGACCAGTTCTATACGGCATGTTTAGAAATCATATCGAAAGAATCATTTAGTACAGATAATACCGATGATGAGAATACTAAAGTTCTGGAATATATAAAAATGTGGATTATTCGTAACCCATTGGAAATAATAAACCGTAACGTGGAGTTTATGCTCGAAGTTGTTTTCATAAATACCGATAAGGTGATAATAGATTAGCAGATTCAAAATGCCATTACCAGCCAAGCATCAAACGAAGCGGTACAACCGAGATATAAAAGCAAAAATTGAAAGATTTATCGTGGAATGTAAACAAGTACAACAACTGGATGATTATCTAATAAACAAACAACTCGTATCGTAATGCAATAAACAAATGTATTGTAGCATGTATTATAAAGCGTTATGTATTATGATAAAAAAAAATATAGAGCTTATTCAAATCTTGGTGTTTTATTTTTCAAACCGCTAGATAAAGAAAGTATGCATAAAGTAAGCGGACTATTTTACAGCCGACTTTCAGCAGATGCTTAGCGAAGCAAAATATAGACAGGAAGTATGTATGTAGAAAGGCCGGAACATTTTGTTCTTGTCTTCGTAATTATGTATCAAAATTCTCAGTTAATCAAGGCCGGAATTTTTGTTCCTACGTCTGAAGTAAATAAGTCTGAATATGTCTGAAGTAAGAACGGAACGTTTTGCTCCTACCTTCAAATGAAATCTTATTAAATAAATTTAATAACAAAAGATTTTCTTTTATGTTTTTAAATTCTATTAATATTAGTTTAGGAAACGCGTCCTAAAACCAAATATGGACAGGAAATATGGATTCAGAAAGAGCCCCTACGTCGTAGGTGATCTTGAGTGCTGGTAAATATATAAGAATAATAATAGTGGGCTGAATAATGTGATCATCAGAATACTTGACAATGAGACCCACTACGCTACAGAACCATGTTGTAGAAGCGAATACCGACCAGTCTTACGAAGCGATTGTAACACATTTTGAAATAGCAAATTCTTAAATACTACTGCCTCCTGCTTTTTCGATCTCATGATTAAGGAGTAGAGACCTGGCTCCGATACAAAGATAGTGTTTGAATGACAGTTACTCCGTTTCACAAGACCACGTAAGCTGTAAGGTGTCTATAATTCGTTCCACATACATATCCAGCCTTGCAACACGTTATTGCTATTGATAGCTGGCACGCCAGGCAATACACTGAATGTTTTTTCAACGAGCGATATTAATATTGACTTTAATCGGAAACGCGTCTGCTCTCGAATACTGCTTCTCGTTGAATAAGTTTTTAACACACATCAGTACTTTATCTATGCCGATGTTTACAGTTCGGAACTTCATACAATATTGAATCGATTCCACTTCCAAGACTACATCGCAACGAAGTGTTTGTTTGGAATGAAGAGATAATATACTAACTTGAAGATGTCTACCTATTGAGTTTCAAATCGATGTTTCAACTTAGAAAGTTCGTAGAATACTGATAGGAAGCACGAATTCGCGTTTAATGATTTCACTTTATCTGTACACAATCACTATATCTGTACCTTTAAGCTAAACTCCACACGGCCCGTTAAAATATTTTCAGAAAGTCTTGTAACATTACCACCTTCACGAATTTAAATGGGAAAATGTGTATTTCCTATAAATTAAAGCCAAAATTTTAATGTTTCTTATGGAAAACACTCACAAAACCCGATGAAGTTATAAGACTGGGAAAATATTTTGGTAATGGGCCTTGTATAGTTCAGCTTGTAGGTACAAATAAAGTGATGAAGTTTATGAAATTATTCGACGCAAATCCGTGTTTCCTGGCAGTATTCTATGAACTTTCAAAGTGTTAACACCGATTTGTTGCAAATTACACGAATCGTTACAAGAG
The DNA here is from genome assembly GCA_009867245.2 of Adranes taylori. Lineage (NCBI taxonomy): Eukaryota > Metazoa > Arthropoda > Insecta > Coleoptera > Staphylinidae > Adranes > Adranes taylori. The sequence continues at coordinate 3,299 of WYDF02298522.1, forward strand.
CCCATTACAAGAGGACCCGTTGCAAGAGGGCAGTCCAGTTACTGTGGAGCCTACCGCCAGATCGACGTGTGTTAAGTAAAACACACCTGTCAAATACTAACTAGTACATCTCTTTAATAAATAATTAACAATTAATAATTTTATAACAAACAATTAACAATTTCCTGATAAACCCGATATCTGGTAATTAACCGTATAGTGTATTGTTTCATTCGCATGCTATAATGTGTTATTACATACATGCAATTAGTAAATTAACTTGACCTTAAAATCATGCTTTTATGCTAGTTCCCTCGAATGTTGGTCGTATTGATACGTAATAATGTTTTGATATAATTGAAACCCAATGCACGTTAAATATACGATTTGTTTGTTTTCGCTTATTTCCAATTTTGCTCAAATGTAAAATTTAGATGTTTTAATATTTCATCTTACATCTTTGTGCTTGGTCCTGCTGAATAGAGAGGGTAGCTTTATTAACTTGGTATGCAGGATAAGCACATACAATAATTTTAACATTATTTAATGTTACGTTTACTATAACTTATCCATGCTAACTTTAGTCCTGGACAGTTAATAATTTTTTGAATGATATTAGGGAGCATCCAGGTGGTAATCCAGATGATCGAAATAACTGACTGCTTACTATTTTCATTATTAAAAATGATTCGTACTACTTTAAGCTAAAGTACCGTGGAGTATGAAAGCCTCATCATTACGGTACTTCTTTTATTCTTTGCCTAACGATCTATTTTACTGCAAATAAATAAATTATAGAAAAATTATAAGTTTCAAAATATTTAACTCTTTTTCCCTGTTCATATCAGAATAGTGAGAATGAATACGATGTCTAGAATAATCCAATGGCTATCGCAAATCATAAACATAGGGATTGCGATAGTACAATAACTACACTGAATAATCAACTTGCAATTGCAAACAATACAGTAACGATCGCAAATGGAAACACGGTACGCGTAAACACTGCACGCGTATGTGAAGATGTAGTTGTTATAAGTCATCGGTTTGCGGACATTGCTCAAGGCGTGATTTCAAAACCGTCAGATACTCAATTGCTGCATGTATTACTAATTCATTCTGTAAAAGAAAAGTATAAGAACAAATTGAGTTTTACTCAATGTTAACGACGTAACGTTAATAACTCTGCAGAACGATTACCGCAAAAGTATCCAAATATTCAACCCGTATATCGTCAAAAAGATGTACCAAATGCGACTAATATCGTGAATTGTTTAAAAGAACAGCTCAAGCTCGCTAAAATAAGGTTCGAAACCATAAATAATACAATAAGTGACCCAGATGATAAAAGTGTGATATTTGTACTAATATATTTACTTTCGATCCAATTGTGTTATTTATCAAAACCCATGTACATACCGTTGCATTTCGTTGATAATTGCTTTATATAGCTCATTTACGATGTTTCAAATTTAGTTTTTAAGACTCGGGTGTACCTCTTCATTTGATGCTTGGCTGGGAGTGGTATTTTGAATCTGTAAGTATATCATTACCTTATCGGAATTTACTAGAACAACTTGGAGCAAGAACTGCACGTTACGGTTTTTATTTCCAATGGGTTACCAAACATCCATGTTTTTATATATTCCAGAACTTTAGTATTCTCACCATTGGTGATATCGGTACTAATAGCTTCTTTCGAAATGCGTTCTAAACATGCCGTATAGGGTCCAATTGCAGATTCATTAACGCGTTGAGTTGAAGGTTTAGTAGAGGTATAAAATATTTAAGCGTTAGAAAATCGCTCTGATACAGAATAAACGATAAATATTTCTATTCAATTTTAATCTTTCTATTCAATTTGAATGTTTCGGATGTCTCGTTACTTTCACTTGTTTATTAAAGTCTTCAATAAATTGTTGGTATAAATACCAAGTGATCCATTACACTTCCAAAGGCATCTTAAACGCCGCGATAACACAAAAAAATTATTTAGATCTGCGCTAAGAACTTTTAGCACTTTTAGAAGTAGTGCTTGATCGAACGAACGTTTAAAGAGAACTAAAGGCCCTGACCGAAAGTTCGAGATTATAAACCTCTCCCACCCTTACGTATACCTCCGGTATCATATTACCATCTATAGACGGTTTTCTAAAAATTTTATTCATGTCTGAACAGGTTTTATTTATGTCTGTACCTGAAATCGTTGGTTCATTGTCTACCTTTATCGTGTTCCACGAATTATGTGTAGACGGTTTCCGAGGAATTCGTTCCATGAACAAGTGCAATCTTACAGCTTATTCTTGTAATGCTGTTTCATGCTTCGTTTCTGAGTACCTCTCTCACATGCTGTCTGTCTATCTCTCTCACATCTGCTTTAAACGCGCACAAGTACGCACAGCTCTTTCTTATTATTGTAATCATATTAATATATACAAAATAATCTTAAATTGTGACATTCCTCGACAATATTTAAATAGAGGTTTTCAATTACTTATAAACATTACTGGATTATAATTATTTTGATTTATCTATCTCCCATTTACTAACACGAACTTTTTGTTCCATGTATGTTTATCTGTCAATGCTACCTATTTTCCTATATTCTTTTATTTACAAATATAAGAACAAAATGTACTGGTCGTACTTCATACATATTTACTCAAAGTAGGAACAAAAAGTTCTGGCCTTACTTCATACATACTTTCTATATCTATCAATTCATTACTAAGCCACTTTATACAATAGTATCCTTACTTCACACACCTTACGACACACATACATCTCCGTATTTATTCTCAGTTTGAACGCGAACGCGTGCGTATCTAAATTATCTGATTTCCGATTTCAGTGCTAGTCTTTCATCAGAGTTTGTGCTGAATAAACGTATGTGCATCAAGTCATAATGTCGAAAGCTGTAACAGTTAACGAAGTTAGTTCATCCCATTGAAATTATAACTTCACAAACAAACGCTAAACGTAAAATGTTCGCTGATCCAGATAGTCCTGATCAACAAGAGGTGAACAAAAAACAAAAATATCAGAACCAAGTAATGCATTGGAATGAAAATTTAATTAAAAAATCTGTACGTGGATTCTTGGTAAGAGCCGTATTCTCATCGAAGACAAACATATTAAAGTTAACGACAGAACGTACCAGAAAACAACTGGTTTACTTGATTTGCTCTTCGAGTCTATTCGTAGTTTTGATGTACGTAAGCAAAATCGGAGAAACGTTCCTGGAAAATATAAGAATATTTTGGAACCATTATTAGGTAAACATCAGCTAGTTATAGCATACAATAATGCTACTGTAAGCCAAGAAAACTTTAGCGGAAAAGCTAATGACTGTGTAGGTAATGATGATAACGGTACTAATCCTGCTGCAGACATCAACGCTAATATTGGCAACTCAGATGATTCTGGATGCATTTCTGTGCTAATCGACAAAGAAGGAGAATCATTAAAAGAAATGTCAATAGTATTTACGTTTCTCACAGTAACACGAATTTTAAATTAAGTAGGTGCTAATTTCGAAAATTATAATGAAAGGGGTATTTTAAGAATTAGATGTAAAAATTGGGGCAATCCTATCCTAGCATCCTATGCTAGAAATCCGGGGCCTCCTTTCCTCAATTATTACAACTAATTCTTAAAATACCCTTTCCATTGCAATTTTCGAAATTAGCACCTACTTAATTGAGAATCATTATACTCAGCGGCTTCAGTAGAAAAAGATACTGTACAGCCACTTGTTGACATATCAGCTACTGCTGACATAAAATCATCAACATCTTCCACCTTCAAGCAACGTCGACCAACACAATCGATCTCTATGACACGTACCTATAGTAATTCACGGATCATTATGCTCAAACCAATTGCCGAATTAAAACATTACATTGAACACGAAGATGCTGTTAGTCGTCAGCTCCTTGGTGGAATGTTAAAATATATCCATACAACCAAGAGAGGGAAGCGATATCAGATCAAACATGACATCACCCCTATCATCACGCTACCACTTCCACCACTACCCCCAGCATGCTACATTAGTTTACCAAAACGATCATACTAAATTGAACCAAAGATGGAGTTATATTTGACGCAAAACTTTGAAATTACTGAAATTATTTTTAAAACGTTAGTGTAAAACACATTGCTCAACCTACCGCAATAACAGAAACTTCAATACAAAATTGATGTGAGACCGCATTATTTAGTTGGATCGATACCTTCATATAAAAATGAACTTATATCAAAGTCGGATGATACTATTCATAATATTCTTATGTTATATTTGCTATTTGAAATATTTTTCAAGATAAATTGTATATGTTGTGCTTCGGATTTCAAAAGTTTTTGAAATCCGAAATTACTTTGAAATTTTATCTTCATCAACTTGTGTTTTATGTTGTATATACAATACATCATATATAAAGCTCCAACTAATGTTTTATGTAGTACACATACAAATTTCCTAGTGTGTACTCACCTTTAGCTTTCGAAAGACCTTAGCACACCCAAATTTAAATAATGCAAGTGTATATACAGCTTAGATGTTAAAGTCAAGATTATTATTTCATTTAAACCTTCAAAAATTAATTTATATTGCATTTGTACAGCAAAACAAAATCGTACAGCAAAACAAAACGGCTTGATTATATTTAATTCCTGTAATTTTTAACGTAGTGTTTTATTTAAAAACACTTTTGAATAATTAGTTAAATTTATTTCATTTGAGAGAATTTCTATTTTATACAAAAGGCTTTAACACATATAAAGAACTGCTGACTCATATTCGTATTAATTTACATGTTTACACTGAAACAAAAGTTGGAACACTAAACATTGTTTAGTCTACCAGATAAAGTTTTAATCACTCTGCAGTTGTATTTAATTCTTTTTAAGGCAATCATGCGTCTCGTTGGCTAGCCAGAGAGAGGGGGCTCGTTATATACATTGGAGCTATTGGAAGTACAGCGCAAATATTTGGAACATGGGTTTACGCTAGGCCAGATAAAAGAAGATGGTTTGACCAGAGGAAGAGAGAGAGAGAGAGAGAGAGAGAGAGAGGAGACTCACACCATCCAGTTTGAATGCTTGAAGCGATTCGATAAAAGTTGACAACCAACAGGAATCTACATTACCGGCTTTTGACAGCCTACATAACAGTTACAAAAATACGTAATAACAATAAAACATAAGACGAAGAATAAAACATAACCTCAAACATGAATGATAACCAGAAGTGTCCTTTCAGCCGCCATAGTGGTTTTGGTGACAACCGCATTCAATATTTTTAATAGATTTTTAAAAAAATTGGACATATCCTGTACATTATTCATAATTTTTGGACATCTTGTACATTTTGGCCAACCCTGTACATTATTTTCCTAAGAGAACCCTGTAACATCTCAGCACTCTTTTTAACATCTCAGCACTCTGAGATGTTATATTCGACTATTTATAATAAAGCCTACACACGACTGTGTGAAGAAGAAGGAGATTACTTTTAGAATGAGTGGAGTCAGAGTCATATGCAACGACCTCGGTAAGTACAGTGTAGTGTTGTCGTGCAATGGCAGCGCTAGATTGACAGCAGGACACAGATGCCCCTGGGCGGTCGCCAAATCTATATGACAATCTATCGTAATCTATTTAATACGCAATGGAACTCCCACACGTGACGCTGCTAATAGGGAGCCTAGTGGCTGTCACAAATGGCGCAAACACTCACAGTCTGAACAGCCTTCGGAAAACGTTCTCAGGCGCCAGGTCAGTTTAAAGTGAGACCGCACTTCTGAATAGATGTTGTTTTTCCGGTCCTCAGAAGCTCTCTGAGGGCTTAGCTAACTGCAGTTGGCAAGTCCTAGATCCCGCAAGTGGCTGCAATAAACTTATTTACTAATCAGTGAAACACCATTAAAGAGCTACTAGCTTCGGTCGGATGTATTTTCAAAACTATATATTTAACTCTCCAAAACAGATCGAAAACTGACTTAAATTCTGTTTTTGTTTAGTTTTACGTAGGAAGTGGAGAAACCTTCAAAAGTTGAAGGATACCCGTGCATCCAACAGTGTGGGATTTCTAACTAAAACCCAATTCCTTTTTGGGATTGTTTATTGTTGGGAGATTGGAGAGTTTGTTTGAAGGAGGCTTTAGAATTTATCATCCTCTTCAGTTTTCAGCCTGGAACTGCTAGTGCGTGGAATGCTTTTAGAAATGATGGTAAGCTGATTGCTTGAAGATAAGATATACGCTATAGCATTTGTCGTACAGCCAAGGGAACCTGCAAAAACCTTGGCCATAGCATGATCAACTGCGCCGAACAAGAGCATTGAGTCTGTTCCACTAAATTCGCCTTTTCTCTTGTATCATGTTGATGATATCGAGAGGAAGATGATGCTTATTTCGGAACACAGTTTTCAGAGGAATATTCTCTGAAGCTGAATTTTGTATGATTTCAGATATATTGGCAACAGCGTTGTCTATTTTGGAAGGGGTGTTCATAGGTAAGTTGAGCGGGGTATTTTATAAAATGTTATTCTGAAAGTGTTGCCAATTTGAATTTTGAATGTCACGTATAGTGATTTGTGATGGTGGGGGAAAAGGCGCTGAATCTAAGCTAGTTTTGACCAAAAGTGGATAATGGTCTGATGTGACATAGATGCCGGCGAAACACTCTGGCACCATAAATTGGATAAGGCTTTCAGTGACCGCTATATGATCAATTATTAAAAGGCCAATGCCACAGAAAGTATGTTTTGTATTTCTGATACGTTGTAGTGGAAATTGAGTGAAACAATTAGTAAGAATTTCGCCATTTGAATTAGTTGCCGAGTCGTCAAAATCCACGTGGCAAACGTTAAAATAGCCCATAATTACGGTTTTCGGAAGCCATAATTATGGGAGATAATTATGGGCGCCAAGTGATATGAATTGAAGAAAATCTTGAGAAATGCTTCTACTGGGTGTGTTATAATAAGAAAAGAAAGTGACTGTAAAATTTGTGAAATGGAAGTTTGCCGCCACACATTCAAGATTTCGGAATTCTGGAGGAAGTTGAATGGAGTACTAGCATAATTACTATGGATGGCTAGAGCGATTCCTCTCATGCTACCTAAGCGATTGTTTTGTTCAAATAACTTTGAAATATTAATGCTGCGTTGGATTTGGGTTTCGGTAGTAGAGAGAATATGCACTTTGTCGGATAAAAGAATTTTTAATTTTATAGATTTTATGCCGTACTCCACAGCATTTACAATTCCTATGGTTAGCTCCATTGAATTGGAATGATCACGATAGAAACCGTGTTGTTCGAAAAGGATACGTAGGTTTCCCTACGAAGGAGATTTCGGGAGACTTGCCCGATTGCTACCTGAATTAGGAAGCGTTTGCCAGGCAAGACGTTGAGGAGAGTGGAGGTTAGGATCCGAATGAGGTCGTCTGTGTGGATGGGATGGTTGAGCGCCAGGTCTTCCTCAGTGTTTTGCTCAGAGATTGGAGGAATGGGTGACTGGATACACATGGCGGGTGCAATCTCCTCAAGTTTTTTGGGGGTCCCTTGTTTTTTGGGGGTTGGACCATGCCTCACGTCGGCCACCACGGTTGAGGCATTTAGGATGGGCTTGTATTTATAACATCTTTATCAAAAAGTAAAGCACCGGAACAAGATCATACATACAGACAGACTTCTCGTTACGCGGAATCTTATTATATATAGATGTCCCAAAATAATGTATTATTTGTTCACAACCGAATTATTCAATTATTCAGAACAAAGGGTTACACATGACCTCTGTTACACATGACCTCTTCGATTTAAATCCTAAACTTAAATAGGGACTTTCTCCATATTGGTTTTGCCACTAACTTCATTTCAATATTTTCGATAACAAAAATTCGAAAGCTCGAAAGTTTTTGGCCCGATACTGTACATTAGTATGTGTACGCGCCTGGTAGAATCGAGATGCATAACCTTAATTACAAGAACTCCCCGCTCCAGTCCCCAAACACACAAGACTACTCAGATACTTCTAAATAGCCCCAGAAAATGCACCCAAAAGTGCCCTATAAAGAGGCTTCGACAGAGCCCCCAGTCCCTCCAAGCAACGTCAAAAGCCCAAAAATCGAGTCTCTGTACCATGTTTCAATCCATCCACCGGAAATGCCCTCTCATCCGCCATCTAGGATTTTCAAATTACAGCTGTCAAACTACCAAACTATTTATGCTAGACCCCAAAATACCGATATGCCGTAATCATTACTTCTCTGACGCAGTTCCAGCTTCTTTTGAGCAGATACCGTGAGACTGCCCAGAATCGGTGGTTGGCAACTAATAATGGCTTTGCCTTCAAGCGCAGTTTTCGTTGGTTTTAGCTAAGGCGCAAGCCAATGGCTTGTGGTCAGATAGCATTTTAAATTTACATCCTTCGAAAAAGTACGAAACATATTTAAAACCTAGGTAAACGGCCAATAAATCGTGGTCGAAGGTTGACTAATTTCTTTCTGCGTTAGAAAGTTTGTGAGAGAAAAAAGAGAAAAATTGTAGAGCTTGCACTTCATCGTTACAGATTTGTTCTAGTAAAGATTTGCTCTAGCGCCTACAGAGAAATCAGAAGCATCGAGCGAAAGCGCCAGAGATGCATCCGTATATATAGCCGGATATGCGAGAACAACTCTGTTAGCTATGTCAGATTTACATTTTTCGAACGCATTAATTGAAATTTGAGATTACTGAGCTGGGCACCGTCTAAACATACTTGCGTTCCAGCCCCGTTATACACAAATTTACGATAATAATTAAACATACCCAGAAATGTATGTAAGTCTTGAATAGTTTTCGGTGAGGGTGTGTCCAAAGTATTTTGCACTTTAGTCTGGAATGGTCGAATTTCAACGCGAGAAATCTCGAACCCTAAAAAGTTTAATTTAATTTTGCCGACCTGACATTTGGATATATTTAGGTATACTCCATAATGCGATAATCGTTCGAAAACTTTTTTTTTTTGTTTGACGTAGGAAATGGAGAACCTTCAAAAGGCGAAGGATGCCCGATGCATCCAACAAGTGTGGGATTTTTACCCACTAAACTCCACTCCCTGTTGGGATTGTATATTGTTGGGAGATTGGTGAGTTTGTTTAAAGGAGACTTTAGGATTTATCATCCTCTTCAGCCTGGAACTTCAGCCATCCTCTTCATCCTCTTCGAAAACTATTTTGAAATCCTTCAAATACTCCTCACCGGAACTAACGCAATCAAAATATTATCCAAATATACGAAAACAAGAGACAAGTTTTTATGTATCTCGTTCATGAAGCGTTGGAAAGTCTGCGCTACATTTCTCAGGCCAAATCTTGTTACCTGAAATTCAAACAATCAGAAAGGTGTCGTTATAGCTGTTTATTCGATATCGTGCTCGTTTACGGTATTTGGTTATATCAACGAATAAAATATAATTTTGTATTCTGTAGCCTGTAAAATGAATACAAAATCTTGAATGAACGGTATTGGGTACTTGTCTGGTTTCATGAAGGTAATGAGCGGACTCTCATCTCCACACGGACACCAAATGCTATTTGACTTTGGAACTAAATGTATCGGACTGACCAACGGAGATTTTGATAGCCGACATGTACTTAGATGGAGCATAACATGGAATGCTAATTTCGCTTCTATATAGCGTTCCGCCGATAATCTACGGGGCTTGGCAAACAACAGAGAGCAGTTTGCTTTGATATAATGGAACACGTTACAATCCATTGGTTTACCAAATGGAGGCTTTCGAGTTATTTGTGGAAATTTATATAGAAGACTTCAAAATTTACATTTCCTTAAAATTTTATGTGTGTACTGTTTGCATTGTTGCCTTTAAAACAGAAGCGTCTGAATCCGCCCCTGAATCAATATGATATTGAGTGTTTGTTGATAAATCTTTAACAAATAAGCGGCGAGATATGTCGGGTAAACATGCCACTGTATGCCATGACTACTTACTTTTCCGATTTGTAAAACGTGGCTGACGACCAACTTACGTTGGTGGCTTTATCAACAAATTTACCATGGTACCATCATATGTCGTGCAAATTGTTGGAATAGGTACGATCAGAATTACTACTCCAATGATTTTGTGAATGTAAATAAATATGACGCGAACGCGGTATTTGATCCCAACTTGCACGTTTTTTTTAAAGATCTCGCACTTCAGTAGTTAATTTCTCAAACAGGTGCCATAACTTTCATTAATTTATCTGCCATGATTGCTAGCTGCTGTAAATTGTCTTTGCCATACAAATAAAATTGCTTTACTTTGTTTTGATAAATGCTGAAGCTATAATGAATATAGAAATTCTTCACTTACCAGTGTGCCATCTAAAAGCTGCATTTGTCGCAGAAGTTGTAATGCTTTGGAATCTCCTAATTCCGTTAGTAACTTCGTTATCGTTCCTTATCTCCATAATTAATAATTAAGCGTTGCTTAAGAGTTTCGTATTTATTCGCGTCAGGAGGATTAAGAATAATACCGGAAACTTGTGATAGAACTTCAGTTGTTTTAATAGCGCCTAAGACGATATCATAGCGAGTAAGCCCAGAATTTGTAAACTTCGCTTTGATTTAAGTCCTCCAAAACGGTGGTGGCCGTACAGCAAGCCTGGAAATTCTGGAGCAATAGGCTTACTATTTTGAAATGTCGTTTGAGGCGATGTTTTGCTAACTGGTATAGTATTATTGACGGATGCCAACATATGATTGTTTCCTATATTTCCATAGAAGGTACTTACCGTGTACTGGATAACCAATTTTCATTAGTTATTTTATCACGTGGGTGTTACCAGGTTATGTAGAGGATGAGGATTTTTAGAAATATGTTTTTTGAACTTAAAACTCATATTTAAAATGATAATTACAATAACCAAAATTATGCCATGAAAACTCAACTTCAAGATTCTTCTTCATTTAGCTAGAAATTTCGGGTCGCCACAATCTCTATCATTGATATTTTACATAACAGTGACGCAAATCTAAAATCACATGCAAAAATGCAAGGAGAGGTAACATTTTTGTTCAATTTACGCAGCCACTGTAATAAAAGTAATAATTTGTGAAAATTAATAAGTGGAGAATATATTAAGCTTTCACATAAAGCAATTTGTAAACATTTCAATAAAAATAAATGAATAGCTTTATTTTTTGTGCATATATTCGCCTTTTATGCATAGAATCATTAATTTTCATTAATACTGAAAGTTATCCTAGAAATGCTAAAAAACTCTATTGCATAAATGTGAACATAATAAATCACTACTACCGTTAGCTAAGCAAAGTAATAAAAAATAATAAATTTGCTTGCAGCGGAACTCTAAGTTATTTGGAACTACTTTGATGTAATTACTACATAGGCTTCCGCACAAATACTAGTTATATTTAAATTATATTTTGATTTAAATACTATACAAAAAACTTATTTAACGAGTTCGAGAAATAATTGATATAACTTATTTCTTTTTATTCAAAAATGTGTACACATTTCGAATAATAATAATACATAGAATATTATAGGGAGTTGACTTCAACCTGCTTAGGTGATCAGAAAAGGACTTAGTTACAGTGGTACGAATATACATAACAATTTTCTATAATATATAATGCTCTTGCATACAATATAACTCTCCCACTCTCTGTTTCTCCGTCCCTCTCTCACTTTTTCCTCTCTCTATCTCGCGCGCTCGCTCTCCACTCCCCCCCCCCTCTCACAAATTCGGCTCATTATAATATTATGTTATGCAATAAGATAAATAGGTAAATGAAATAGAAAGAGTTTATTTTCAGCGTTTCCGTTTTTTAAGTTTGCCTCAACTGTTTGCTTTAGATTTTTAATTGAGTGACAGTGTTGATTGCAGTTAATTATAATGCAAACAAAAAGGAATAAAGTTAGAATGATCCGTTCCATTCCGTTAGAAAAGTGAAAGTTAAAGATTAGTGAGCTTGATTTCGAATAAATTTAGTCATTATTTGTTCGTCAGCCCTGATGTTGCCTATGATCGAAAACTTCTCTTACCAGCTTCTCAGAGCTAATGTTCACCAGAATCAATTGTTGAAAGATCGGTTTGTTGTTGGAGAAAATGATGATGATATCGACTAGCCATTGTAGAAGATCGTAATTGTGAAATGTAAAGACGTACGGCACATTTTGCCGCAACTGTGATGAGTGACTGAATGAAGGTGGCCTGGACGTCGGAGAGCCTTTTCTGTTTCGCTTGGTAACATTGACTCGTTGTCAAGGGCGTAGCCAGGGTGGGGCAAAGGGGGGGGGGCACTGGCCCCAAGGGTGGGGGGAGTGCTTCTGGGGCACTTGCCCCCCCCCCCTAAATGTGTGGAAAAAAAAAATTTGCTTCGTGAGAGTTAACAATCTATGTGAATCCGCCTGCCTTGATTTCCTACTCAAGGAGAGTTAA
>WYDF02298544.1:0-15737 GCA_009867245.2 Adranes taylori
TTTTTTATGGTGATAACATGCATTTTAAAGCAATAAATTGCACAATAGAACACACATATGGGACTTGAAAAGCCACTTGTCAAAGTCTTAAAAACAACTTTAATATTTATGTTTATATTGTAACGATAGGAATGGCTACGCAATTAAAACAGTAAAGATTTTAACGTCTAAAGTTATCATAAGTTATATTTAAACCAAAATGATGCCTTAATAAATAAGTCAAGCCATAGTAGATAATTATTGCATGGAATTAATTAGAATCTCCTGTGTAAACTCATATTTGTTAAATTCTGCTTCCGAAGCAATGTCTTAAAGATAGATATTTCAGTTTAGCCGCATTCAGTTTTAATTTTTCGAATTCTCTCTAATATTACAATTACAAGCGTTAAGATTGATAAATAGTTAAGATCACAATGACAAGAAATTGAGATTCTCTTCTGCTTTATTTAGGTCTGCCCGCTGTAGGCAGTCGCATATAGACGCATGTTCAATTAGATTCATCTTAATGTCATTATATGAAATAGAGTCTCTCTACGAAACCATGACTCATCATACAAACTCATCATAGTGTACTCATCTTACAGTTGCAACGTCGTTAGTCTCCACTTCTTTTCGATCAGATTCGGTTCTCAGTTCGATAAAAGGTTGCCGTTCTTTCCAGAAAATTCTCGACTTTAAAGCAGGAGAGAAAGATACATTTAACTAGTTAGAGAGAAATATACTGACGTTTGCCGTCGAGGTAATTTGTACAAGCAGGGACCAACCCCGTCCCCCCTTCTTGTTGCTGCTGCAACTTCTGATCAGGTTTCAGGGAAATATATAAGCGGAAACAATTAAGGCTTCCAGTTTCCAGTCTTCAATGTTAAATTCTAAATACTTTGCGACACTCAGTTTCGTGAAGTCTCTTCATATTGACTTTTCTCTACTGTCCAATACTTACTAAAATTTCAAGTAAAGAAAGTAATTACGTTCATAGGCGTGTATTAATTTAGTCTCTTGTAATTATGCGACAAGTAGAATCAGTTCAAGTGAGAAACATGTAAATCAAAACATTCTTATTTATTAGTCTGACTAGAGAAATGATCGCAATCAATTAATTAATTTAATAATGTAGAAGAAGAAATATAAAAGCATTTAATGAATAATGATAAACGAGTTAAATTCAGATTTGCTTATTGTACAATTGTTTATTAATTTGTGATGTAATCTTGCGTAATAAATGTGTAAGGTATTAAACGTAACTAAACGTTTGCATTACCACAGACTGGCGATTCTAACGAAACTAAATCTCAGAGAAGCATATACTGCAGAGATTAAATATTTGTTTCACGCATGTTGATAATAGAATTTTTAAACTGATTGATCGTTATTTTTCTTTATTAGTTTTATTTTAATTGTGTGATTATTCCATCAATGTTTTAGCTGTGGATCGCAATTGCTTATTCAGGGCTGTGCGCGTTTTGAATAGGCAAGGGTCCCACATTCAATTAACTAACAAGCTAAATTTGCCCGTATGACTGATTACCTTAAATAAATTTTACAATAAAGGTTATTCCTTTAGAGCTACGTCACCCCTAAGCTCTAATAATAAAACCTTTTTTTGCTCCATCATCATTTAAAATTAAAGTTATTAATGTTGTGCGATCTGAAAGATTTGGGAGCATTTAAAACCAAAATAAGTTTGCGGAAATTAGCCTAACTCCACGTCGCACCGAATTTTAACCGCGAACTTATATTTAATCTTTATATATATGTATATATATTTATACACGTACTCACTGCAAACCAAATTCTACTCGTACTTTCCAGAAAATTGTACACTTTAAAGCAGAATAGAAAGACACAGTTAATTAGTTAGAGAGAGACAAACTCGTGTTTTCCGTCGAGCAATTTTAGCAAGCTGGTATCAACCCCCTCTTTTTGTTGCGGCGGCAGGCTCTGTTTGGGTGTCAGGGAAATATATAAGCGGAGTCGCAATTTATTTTTCCCTCTTCCGTTTCCACTTTTCAAGGTTTAATTCTAACTACTTCACGACACTCAGTTTCGTGAAGTCGCTTCATATTTACTTTTTCTCTGCTCTCCAATACTTAAATTTCAAGTAAAGGAACGTAATCATTTTCATGTATTAATTTATGCAATTGTAATTATGAGACAACTAGAATCAGCTGAAGTGAAAACCATGTAAGTCAAAACATCCTTATTTATTAGTCTGACTAGAGAAATGATCGCAATCAATCGGTAATAAATTAATTAATTTAATAATGTAAAAGAAGAAATATAAATGCATTTAAAGAATAATGATAAACCAGTTAAATTTAGATTTGATAATTGTACAATTGCTTATTAATTTGTAATGTAATCCTGCGTAATAAATGTGTAAGATATTAACCTTAATTAAAGGTTTGCATTAACACAGAGTGGCAATTCTAACGAAATCATTTAAGATGTGTTTAAGTATTATTTATCGAAATTAAATTTCAGAGAATCATATACTGTATTTCAGTTATTTGAATAGAAAGATTAAATATTTGTTTCATGCATGTTTATAATATAATTTTTAAATTGATTGATCGTTTTAATTCACTATTAGTTTTATTTTAATCATTTAATCTCTGGAGCGTAATTGTTTCTTCAAGGTTGCCCCAATTTTGATTAGGCAAGGGTCCCTCATTAAATTAACTAACAAGCTAGATTTGCCGGTATATCTGATATTACCTTAAATAAATATTAAAGTAAAGTTTCTTCCTTTAGAGCCACGTCATCCCTAAGCTCTTATAATAAAATATGTTTTTGCTCTATCATCGTTTAAAATTAAAGTTATTAATGTTTTGTGATCCCGTAACACAAAACATTAATAACTTTAACAAACGGCTGCTTTAACAACCAACTGTGGAAAACAACTAAGAAAACCAACTGTGGAACCAACTGTTTGTGGAAATTAGCCTAATTCCATGTCTCACCGAATTTTAACCGCGACCATATATTTGATGTTGATATTGGTATATATATTTATACACGCTGCGAACCAAAAATTGTTCTCGTACTTTCCAGATAATTGTAGAGATTGAAGCGGAAGAGAAAGACACAGTAAATTAGTTAGAGAGAGAGAGAGAGAGAGAGAGAGAGAGAGAGAGAGAGAGAGAGAGATAAACTCGTGTTTCCCGTCGAGCAATTGTAGCAAGTAGGGATCAACCCAGCTGGGATCAACCCCTCTTTATGTTGTGGCTGCAGGCTCCGTTTGGGTGTCATGGAAATATATAAGCGGAGTCGCAATTTATTTTGCCCTCTTCTGTTTCTACTTTTCAAGGTTAAATTCTAAATACTTCACGATACACAGTTTCGTGAAGTCGCTTCATATTCACTTTTTCTCTGCTCTCCAATACTTATTAAAACTTCAGGTTAAGAAAAGTAATTAAGTTCATGTATTAATTTAGTCCCTTGTAATTATGCTACAAGTAGATTCAGTTCAAGAGAAAACCATGCAAGTCTAAACATCCTTAGTTATTAGTCTGACTATAGAAATGGTCTAGAGAAGGGATGATTCTGATAATGTATACCACTTTGTGACACATTATCTTATATAACCTTCCTTATAGTGAATGAATACAAATATACTCGTCTGTGGCCATTCATTATAAACTGGACAAGATATAACAATGTGCATTGTATATATCAATTTGGAGTTAAAAATTATGTTCTAAAAGACAATATAATATAACGCAACAGGACAAGGTTCTGTGTTTACTACTAATTGTAGAAATTATATCAAAAATTTACATAAATTCATTACCTCCAATACTGTACAACTTCTTCAAAGAAAAAATTTATTTTTTGTAAAATAAATAATATGGCAACATTGTCATGACCTCAAAAATGGTTTTTTATTGAATTTCATAAATACCCACCTCTTTCATGAAACTACGTTGCAAACGCATTATCAGCATGTGAGTAGTCTATATAGGTTTGTGAAAAATAGTCTAGTATTCGAAAACTTTTGTTAAATACATGAAATCCCCAAAACAGAAATTTTTATTTTATTATTTAAAAAAAACAAGTATCAACCATCAAATATAAATGCCTTCCGTCATTAAAATTACGCACCGGCGCCATAAAGCGACCGTGTGGAAAAGTTTTACAATGTCCCTCATTCTTTCACACTCCGTGCGGATGCTAACACTGCTTGAAACTGTTAAAGACCATGAGAGTTGAGTTGGTCCGTCACTCGGCATTAAATCCTTATTTTATTGGTTTCCAAAATTGTAACCCGGACGGTTTAAGAAACCCCATGCGGAGGCTCTACAAAGTAGGACAAATCCGGGGAAACCCGGACGGATTGTAGCCCAGCTGAGTTTCCCAGTATCTTATACACTTGATGCACTTAAATCGCATGAAGTCAGTCTTAATGCATTCCTAAACATCATACAAAAAAAGCTATACAATTTTGATTCGGATCAAAAACATGCTTCTTGGGATCCTTAATGTTTACATAGAAACAGGTTTATATTTGGAAACTACAGGTTTTTCAAACCTGTAGACTCCCTGACATTTCAAACTTACATACTAGTTGTAATATTGCAATTATTAACCATTTTTGTTTGAATATTCCCATAAAAACGGTTAAGTGACTGATAAAATTATTGCCTATTAAAAGGACACATATACGGGATGCGATGCATGGATCTTCTACTCCTAGATGTCTCTAGTAGATATTTTAACATTGTAGCGTTGATTACAACTAACAGCAATATGCTGAGGATGGTCGCCTTACTCTTGTATATTCCTAAGCAGCATTAGTTACATTGTATGAGCTTCTTAAAAGGTAAAGTTATCTAGAGGATAAAACCTAAGGTGGCTATACCCACAGATAATTACATTCAGCCTTCAATTGCTAAAGAGTCGGAGGTATAATTAAATTTCAGCTTTCAGTTCTGCTAGGTTCGGAAGCAATAAATTAAAAACTTAAATTCAGCCTTCAGTTCCGAAAGGGTCGGAGATATAATAAAAATAGCTTTCAGTCCTGAAAGGTACGAAGGGATAAATAAATTAAATAGTAAATAGCTATAAGCTAGCCTTCAGTTCAGAAAGGGTCAGGGGTATAATTACATTTCAGCTTGCAGTTCCGTAGGGATCAGAAGCAATGAATTTAAAAACCTAAATTCAGCCTTCACAACCGAAAGGGTCGGATGCACAATCAAAAAAGACTTTCAGTTCCTCAAAGATCAGTAGCAATAAATTTAAGAAAGTAAATTCAGCCTTAAGTCCGAAAGAGTCGAGGGCATAATAAAATAATGACTTTCAGTCTCGAAAGGTCTGAAGCGATAAACAAATTATATTTTAATTAGCAAAATGCTATCCTGCAGGGCCGAAAGGGTCGGAGGCATTATTAAGTTTTAGCTTTCAATCGTATAAGGTCGGAAGCGATAAATAAATAAATTTAAAATACAAATTTCAGTTCAGATCAAATTAATACGCAAAACAAATAAACAGAGGTGAATTACCACGAGTAATAAATTACCCCACGTAAACCGACTTCTAAACGGCAAGATTTTCGACATTGCGCTACAAAAAGCATTACCTATGCAAAAGGAGGGATTCAAACCAATGGGAAGGGAAGATTAAAGCAACATCACAGTCATGAATCTTAATTCAAAAAACGAGATGATGGCAACTCAGCGACAACTAGACGAAGACCTGGCGACTTTATTATTAAACATAGAAGATTTGGTGTGATGCCAAAAAAGAGAATACGTTGCGAAAAATATTACGGACGTTGTCGAATTGTTGAGAATAAAATTGAAGAATAACAAAAATTAAACCAACGCGGAATAGAAACATCCGAGTACAGCGATTGGACAGGGACAACCTAATACAACATCACTGAGTATTTGGAGTCGCCACAATAGTCAATATTTCTGTACAGGAAAAAAATAGGTATTCGGCGTACCAGGCGTACAAGACAACTGCAGGAGTAACAAAAGGATTGGGAGTACTACAAA
Organism: Adranes taylori; assembly: GCA_009867245.2. Lineage (NCBI taxonomy): Eukaryota > Metazoa > Arthropoda > Insecta > Coleoptera > Staphylinidae > Adranes > Adranes taylori. Next base: position 5,997 of record WYDF02298544.1, read on the forward strand.
ATAATTGTGAGATTGAGGAAGAGCTTCAACTGTTCACCGGGGGCATTGAAACAAAAATCCAAGAAATCACTGTGTTAGAGAAAACATTAGCAAAGCAAATGGAAAAGAAGGCGGCACCCTGGCGGCAGCAAGAATTGTCGAAGGAGGTTACGTAATAGATGCCGTATCGGGGGTCTAAAATATACAAAGAACGTGAGAATTGCATAATCAGCTTTTGACGGTGATCAAAGACTATTCTCTTATGACAAACACCGCTTCGCTAGCTTCCTACTGCCACTTTATTCCGACGATACCACCACACTTTGGTGGGTTATGGGAGACGGGCGGCAAGTCCTCCAAACACCATGTCCGAGTAATTGAAGAAACCAAGCCTCTGACATTTGAAGAACTTATAACAGAACAATTAGCCCAAGCGTTAACAATTTTAATCCAAGAAGCACACATGGTAAAAAGGAGTAGCGCAATTCACAACAGCACCTCTAATGGGGAATGAAAAACTATTCTACAGCGAAGATTCAATATTGATTTTAGGCTACCGGTAGAATTGGTAGAGTTACCTAAAATAACGGAGAATTTGCCACAAGAAATGACCAAAGACGTCATAATAAAGGAGTGAAACAACGTCTACATGGCAGATCTACTGCTACATGGTGGTTCCACAAACCAGGCCCTATAGATATACTGCTGGGAGTAAACAAATCAGGAAACTTTAGGGGTAAGATGACTTGTTGCGATTAGGGGTAAGAAGTTCTGACGGTCTAATGGTACCTAAGACGGAGTTAGGCCGGATGGTATCTGGAACACACACAAATGGTTCCAAAAAGGCAACGAATAGTACCCATGCGGGAAGCAATCGCAGAAGATAATGCACTGGCAAAAGTTAAGAAGTAAGGAAAAGTCGAAAAGAATCAAGAAGAAGAGTGAGTCCCCTGACAAATTCTACGCAGCCACAACATCAAGAGATGGAGAGGTAGAGTCCCTGCTCGGATCCCAGTGATAGAAGAATTGCCAGTTAACAGGATAATGTCTGGAGACTACAGGTTCGTCAAACCTGTAGACTCCCAGACAGTGCAAGCTCACATATTAGTTGTAATGTTATAAATACAGAACCATTTTTGTTTGACTATTCCCATAAAGGAGACTCTAGAGGATGCTATCCACAGATCTTATACTCTTGGATGTCTCCAGTAGACATTTTAATATTGTAGCGTTAATTACAAGGATATTCTGCGGATGGGAGCGACAACCGCTATACACCTGGATATCAACAACCTAAGCAACATTAATCACATATTATGAGTATTCTCACAGGTGTAGTTATCCAGAGGATGACTAATACACTGCTTATACACGCAGATAATTCCCCGAAAACATTGTTGTATTATGAGAGTACATGATAAAAAATCATTAAGAGCTGGGGAAGATCTAGAAGATGAGAACCACGTCAGGCGTGTCTTATCTTCCCAAAGTTCTCTACTAATGTTAAGACATTAATTTCATATACCATATGTCAAGATACATAATTAGTATTTATTCGAAATGTATTATATATTTATATTATTTCTATATTCAACTGTTGCTATATTCAACTGTTATTAAAATACTCATTGACTTACAAATAACGTAACTAGAGTATTATACGGCAATATCAATTTCACATATTAAGCTTGCATTTTAATGCATTTTGCTGAACAGCGGAATCGGCAAACATTAATTAGTTAATGACCCGCTAATGTGTAAGGTCGAAGAAAAACGTAAGCAACTAGATATCCAATTAGTTAATTCTCTATATTTTAAATAGAAATTTAATTTATATATAAAGACTGATAGAATTATAATAAAACGAGATTTTTATTCAGTACGTCGTGATGCGTGTTTTATTTTATAGAACACTCATTCTATTTGAATTACTGTTACCAAAACTTTACTATTACATATTTACTATTACTATTACCAAACTATTACCAATATTAATTACGGTATTTAAAAGATGTCTTCATCTAGCCAGACAAGTACCATTGTAGCATTTAATGCACTACTTGTTCCCTTAATACAGAAAGGGAAGAAGAAAATAAAGTTTCTGATGTATGCCCTTCAAGCCTTGTCGCTCTAATCCCTTCAGACATAATAAAGTTTAAATATGCTTCGATTACTTTGTGATGTGGAAAGAAGCTTTTTACAATACAAAACTTTGTTACGAGATAAATCGAAACATTTTAATTTTCGACCATTAAAAAAACATTTATATGCAATATAAACAAATGATTTTTAATATAAGCTTGGTTAATTTTAAACTGTATCGTTTCTGAGTATTTCTGTATTAAAGGATGTTAATGGTTACATTACGATTTTAATAAATATTCCACCAATATTATATTTAAATATTAGCCAGTTTTAAATAAATAAATAAATAACTTGATAAATAGTAACATCAAACTTACCACAAGAAGTACGAGTCACTTCCAGTTTCTTCTATTACCAGGATCTCGTCTTCTTCTATTGTCAGGATCTCGTCGACACGTCAAGAATTAAAAGTCACAATCGGAGTGTAGAAAATTTAGATTAATTTCACTAATAACAAATTTTGTTTTAACAATTTTGTACTCTCTTTTTTTTATAATATCCAAATATTTTAAGCCACGTATTTTTATTATGCATATAAATTTATTTTTTGGTTTTTTTTTTGTAAATTTTATTAATAATATACAAATTTTCTCTTAGGAAGATTTAATAAGGCCGACCTTAATAAGGCACTTTAGTCGTAAGTAATATCATGGAAAAATACAATTTTTTGCTTTGGCGTACAAAATAAAATCATGTGAAACGTAAATGTCACATCAAAACCTTATTTTATTTAAAATACACACTAAAAGACAGTCTTCGCGAAATTAATTGAGGTGCTTGAGGAGTAAATTTTTTTGTTTCGTTAAGAACACAATTTAGAACTTATTGATTTAATTCTTGATCACAGTTCAATGTAAATTTTTATTCTAAAAGATGACAAAGTAATTGGAACTAAAACGTTTATTCGAGACGCGAAATAATGTGAACGAAAAGTTTATAGTCTTCATACATTACACTTATATTATTAGCCCGTTTAGCCCAAGAAAAATAGGTTTCATTTGTTTCTAAATCACTTTAAATAATGTTTTTAATGTAATTATTTGTATTGGTTGCGTTTTTTATTTTTGTTTTGGATGGATTTTTGCCCTACTAGTTTTTATTATATATATTTTTTCATATATGTTTATTTGACTTTTGAAAATTTATTGAATGATTAAACTAAAGTCCGTCTAGCTAAATTATTGAAACCGTTTTTTGTTGTTTGTTCGCCCGAAGTTTCAATAAATTTAACTTCACGTATTTGCAACGAAAAAATGTTTTGTGTGCCCTTTGTGTTAATATTTGTGTTTTTTTAATTAATTAACTGAATGTCTAATTAAAACTCAATCTGTTTGTTAACTACTTAATTAATATTGTACTATTCGTATATAGCAAATCTGCGTTAATAGATTTTTAGGTGCGTTAATTTATTTTTCGTAATTATATATAGATGTAGAGATTAACTAGGAACAATTATTTTATAGCCGAGATTCAAATTTTTGTTTTACTAATTAATATCACGAGGTTTAAATTTTGTACTGTGGTTGAAATATTAAATCTGAAACAAATAAACAATTACTTTATTAATCCAAATTTATAACAATATGTCATAGAATTAGGAATAATTAATTTTATTAACATGACAACTAAGCTAACAAAATAACAAACCGCTCCAATTAATGCTAAACACATGCAATGAAGGATTTACGTTGGATAGAAAGGTGACTGGAAGGAGATTTTAAAAGAATTTTTGCGATGTTTTAGGACTTTTCATCCCCTTCGGCCTTGGTTTTTGGCGTTTGAATGAATTTAACTTAAATGGATTTCTACGGATTTTTCTCTTATTAAAGCAGTATCGTGGCCTTGTTATTATTCTCTTCATATAACCACAATACCGCTTTCTTTCGTTTCGTAACACAAATAGCGCTCTTACATGTTTTTCAAACAGGGAGTGGGGACAAATAATTGATATTATTTATATTGCACTAACATATAGTTGGCGGTAAACACATGTAGAACGCAATTACAGGTTTACAAATTGATGTTTATTGTTACAAATTTTTATAATACATATAAGGACTCTAAGCGCAAATTATTATTGACTGACATTGTATTGTGAAGCTAATTATAATTTAAAAAATATTTACGATGATCCAGTAGCATATTCCATTAGCAAAAGTAAAAAGATGAAAAATATCGAACTAGATTTAAATTGACTCTTATTATTTATATGTTTCTCGTCCCTGAGGATGGTTCGACTGAAATTTTCGTGAACGATAGAACTGGGTACTCAATTAAAACAGTAAATAATTCAATATTAAAGTTATAATTAAATAATATTAAACCAAATTATGCTCGAATAAATGAATCCGGTAAATTAAATTTTACTCTATAGATATTTACAGAAACCGTTCCATTCAATAAAGCGACAAACGCTCTTGTGCGTTACTCATCAGCTTCTCAGGACAATAAACTATTCAGAGGAAGACCACTATTCTCTCAAGCCAAGGGCTTGGCCGCAAACAGCGGATCCCCTCTTTGTGAGTATTAAATCTACATACTTGTCACTTTGTTCTTTGATGTCGCCTAGCGAATCGCAGCGACCATATTTTCTCAGTACTTATTTAAACTTAGAGAAAAGATAGTGATGATGTCCATGTATCAATTTAGTCGCTGCAGATAAGTAAAATACGTTTAGTATAATAAAAACACCTAAGTCAACTAAATGTTTGTACCAATCAGTATCAAACGATTTAATTTATTATAATAGAAATAAATATTGAATTCATTTAAAGAATAGAATTAGAAGATTCCATCCAACAGGAGTTTGGGAAAACTACCTCAGTTCCATGTCGTGTAACAAACATCGCGACATATATGGAGGGGCTTCCATGCTGACGCTCAAATTTATGGATGCTCAAATTCCCTCCTGATTTCAATGAAATGTCGGTTGACTGAAGAAGGGTTGTAAATATAAATGCGATAGTGAAAAGAAAATGAAAAATCCAAGATAATTAATACAAAAGAAACTGGGAAGCTTAAGTTGCGTTGTGTAAGTTTGATGTTTGTAATTTATTCGTAGATATTTGTTCTATAGTTTATTTATTTTTTAATAGCTGAATTAAAAATGTTAATGAAATTAACTTTACGCTTCTTTTCAGTAAATCATACTGAAGGTTCGGTAAGCGTTCGCTGGCGTTAGTTATATACGATCGTTTTATTGTTAACTATATCTTCGAATAAAGCGAGGTTCTCACGTCACATTCGAAGAGCACGATTCCCAAATGACGTCTAAGAATACTAGACTTTTTTTTGTTTCCTTCTTTCCATGTTCTATTAGTTGGACTAATAATGCCTGGTGATCTTCTTAGCTGGGTTCCCTAATGAAGAGTATGAAGAAGTGGGGGCAAGTGTTCCTTGAACTAACCTTCTACTGCTATAGCTATTGCTTTTGTGTTTTCATCGTCGTGGTTTTTCAACCTTTGGATCAGGTTGTCTCTTCTATCTGTTACTAGTAGGATAAGATATTCCGCTTCTGTATTTTTACGTAAGTTATTATTTGGTGCATTGTACGGGGCGTCAGCTGTACGACGTAGCAGCTTGTTCTGTTCCATATCCACTTTGTCTTTGAATTTTTTACTTCCATTTTTCCAAACTTCACAGCCGTAGATTAGTTAAAGTAGCAACACGTTATTGAGTATTTTTCTTCTTGCACTCGGCGTAATTTTGGTGCATTTTCTTGACACATCTTTTGAGTCTATTCCAGATTTTTATCTGCTGAATTTGACTATTTCTCTTTCTTTTTAGCGTTTAATTGAATTGCCCAGTTTGCGAAGTATTTGGATCTTGTTTCTAAGCTTTTTCCTATTGTTTTCATTGAGTTGTCTATCGTTTTCTTGCAACCACTGCTGTATCATCCGGAAACTGGAGTAGTGTGTAACCTAGCTCTTTCTTAATCTGTGGAATATCTGCCAGAAAGAGATTAAAAATTCCAGGAGAAAGTGGTGAGCCTTGGTGAAACCCTTCTTCTACCCGCCATTTCTGACAGTTTTTCGCCCATTGCAGCTTGGAAAGTCCTATTCCTTAGAAAGCTTTCCATCAATTTAACCAAACACTTTGGAATTCCCATTCTCCGCAGCTTGTGTAGCAGCTCATTTTTTCATACCCTGTCGTAGGCTTGCTGTACGTCAAGCAATGCCACTAATGGTGATTTTTGATCTACCAATGCTGTATGTATGAGTATTTCCGCCTGCTGAGAGTAGCCTGTTGAGGGAAATCTTAGCTGCGTGTGAGGAAGGCAGCTGTTGGATTCAGTGTAAGGATGCTGGATTGTGTGGACTTTTGTATATGGAATTCTGTGGCAAGAAACTGCTTCTGACGCGTCACCCGGCCAGTGACAATCTGTGTGAGTTCGGAAGCACGATAGACGTGGCCTGGGGGAAATTTTGACTAGAAAATTATAAGTAGTCTATGAATTCGACCAATCAAAAATTTCTTCCTAACCATTGAAAATTCTAAGAATTGTTTTTGTACGAAAACGTAAGGGCTGCTATCTTCTGAACGGTGGTGGTATTAGCATTATATCACCAACAGCTGAGGTAAACAGTGCCTTCAAAACGTTTTCTGCTAAAACTCGTAGAATAAATATCCAATCTGATTCGTAAAGGCAGAAAAAAGTGCTAAGCTTGACGATTTAAAAATGAGTGGTGGAAGTTCGATATGTAGTAAAATTTAAAATAATAAGAGAATCGTAAAAATATTGAAATGTGCAAATATCCTATACGCGTGACTAGTCATTCATACAACTTTAAGACACATAGGATATCGACTGCAGACGGCATGGGATCAAGTTTTCTTAAGCGTCTTGCCTCTTTCCAGGTTATTTCCTACGCAAATTTGGGTGTGTGTAAATGTGTGTAAATATTACTTCCGTGTTGAATATTATTTCTAACTCATTGCAGTCTTTGATGTTTTTTCGCGCCTAATTGAGATGACGAATTATTTGAGAATTGTTTTTGCAATCGATTTTTGCATTGATACACCTACACACTTTACATCCAAGGGAAACATGCAAAACCATGTTTACAGGTAATTTTGTTAAGGGACAATAAACTGTAGCTGTTTCTTATGTACATAGAAACGCACCAGGCTTAGAAAATAAATAAAAAGCCGGGTATAACATACGCAAGAGGCATTAAGAATTGGCATCGGCCGTAGAAATCATTGACAGTCAACTCCGTAAAAATATAATTATGAATTAATTCAAATAAAAATACTAATTAAATAAATTATTTTTTTTATTTGAATTAATTACTCAATAAGTGGAATTTACATTAAGAAAATTCTGACGATGAAGATTTGCTGGAAGATGCAAATTTTACTCAAACGTCTACAGAACCTAGTAGGTTCAATCAATCTGAACGCAATAATTTAGTGTATTTTGTGTATTAATTTCTTGAAATACGTCTGTTTCAGAGAGAAAATTGTAGTGTTTCACAAACTTGAAGTTGGTTGTTCTCAATAATTAACTTACAAAATTCTAGTTTTTTTTTTAATAAAAGGCAAAACTTGCAAAAATAATGAAGCGTACAAAAGCTTCTGTGAAGAAAAAGTTTCATGTTAAACATATTGCATTACAACATTCTGTTGTTACATGGCTTTTTCATAAAGCACTGATTTCCTGCTGATTTTACCCACTACTCAATGTGTTTTTTAATCGTTCAGTTTTCTATCTCTCCTATGATGGAACAAGCAGGTGATCAGTGAATTATGAGCAAGATGGCTTTTTTGATAGTGCATCGGCTATTTTGCTGCCTGCAATGCATCTATGTCCTGGTGCCCATATCAGTGTAACACAATTCATCATAACCAGTCTGCTCAGTGCACTGGTGCATTCGTTCGTCGGTTCAGACACCTTTCTGGCATTGCTAAATGCCTAAATGTCGCTTACTTTAAATAGCTATTGTTTGTTATATTTCGGTTTTACGACTTTCGGTCGCAATGTAGGATTGCGAATATTTCGGCCTGAAAGACTGTGACAAATCTGCTTAAAGGGCAGAACATTATTAATTCTAATCGCGCTCGTTACTTTTGACTGACATTTTTGTTTGACTTTCCTTACAATGCAAAATATTTAGGATGTCTTCTTTCCATTAAAAAATTAAAATATATAATTTAGCAAGTAATGTATGAAAAAGTATGACATACGTCCTTCTGAGTAATTTATGATGAGATAATTGGTCGGTTTGTGCATCAGTTCGGAGCAGTCAATGTTCTTAACCTGGCAGGAAATGGGAATGGCTCGTAGATTCTAATCACCTTCGCCGAAGGTGGTTCGGAAGAGTCGTTGGCGATGTTCTTCAAAGGTGACTGGCTACACCCATCCTTTACCTGGGGTCAACGTCAATAATACGTCTCCTGACGTTGGCGAGTCGTGCGGAGTTCACGGAGGTTCTGCTCGGCTTGGCGGTCGGTTCAACTGTGTTGTTGCTGTGGACGGTTCTTTATTTATCAGGTAGCGTAGCGTTTGTGAAGGTACCGTTGCTTAATGGGTTGCTCTGGAATGCGACGTCGGCCGTCCTGGATAGATTGGAACGCCTGACTATTGGCCACCTGGTTTTCTTACCGAAGATGTAGATTTGCAGGGGAGGGTTATAAAATATTTATTGGCGAGTGAAATGAAATCTGGCGAGCGAACTGAAATGAAGGCGAGCGAAATCTCAGAGGTACCAAGTAAAGACCAACTGGTTGTTATGAAAATATACATACCGAAACATACCGAATCTGAAAATATACCTAATGTAGGAAGACACGGATTAGTAAATCGAAATGAGAGAGGAGAGAGACTATTAAACTTTGTTGTGGAAAATAACCTTACAATCGCAAACACTCTGTTTCAACATCATCCCAGTCACCTCTCGCCCTGGAACAGCCCAGATGGTGTAACTAAAACCAAATCGATTATATTTGAATAAGAAATCGATGGCGAAATTCAGTCCAAAACATCAAAGCCAAGCCGGGGGTAGACTGTGGGTCTGACCACAAGCTACTCTGGGCCAAATACAAAAGTAAACTAAAGAAACAAACTGCACCTAAAATCAATCCTAGACCATGCATTGATGTAGATCTTTTTAAACGGGTCTTAAAAAGCCACGAGGCTCCGGTTGTCGTCGATAACGTAGAGGAGGCTTGGCAAAGCACTAAAGAGTGGATAACTAAAGCCGTGTAATCGTCAAAAGAAAAATCCCAAATTAAGAAAAAACATTGGATTAGTGATAACACCTACCAGTTTGTCGACCAACGGAAGCAATTAACGCTAGCACCAAATGAAGAGAACCAGGATAAATTAAACAACTAAACAAAGAGATCAAAGCAGCAAGTAGGCGAGAAAAAAATGACCACATCGTAGGGGTTTATATGGAACTTGAGGAACATTCCAACAAACATGAGTCTCGAGAATTATTTACGAAAGTAAGATATCTCTCTAAAGAATACAAACTACGCATCCATGTACTAAAAAACGAGGAGGGAGAAATTCTAAATAACGCCAATGGTATAGCAAAAGTCTGGAAAGTATACTGTGAAAAACTGTACAAAGGTAATTTAGAACAACTTTCAGAAGAAATAAATACCCCTCAA
>WYDF02298555.1:0-29273 GCA_009867245.2 Adranes taylori
TAATGATGTATGGGGCGGAAGTATGGACGGTAAAGCAAAGTGAAGAGATAGAAAGAGTGAAAATAGGGTATATGAAGAGAATATTACGGTTGAAAAGAAGTATGTAATGCAGGAGTTAAATGATGTAAATGTTGCGTGAGTGGATTAAAGAAATTGGTGAAGTACGAGAAAAAAGTGATGATGGATGTAGAGGAAAGATTGATAAAAAATGTATATGTTCAAGCGATGGAGCAATAAAACATGAGAACGGAGAGAAACGAATGAGTGGGAGAAGAAAAGTGTACGAAAGGTTATGCATTGTGCGAAAGAATGATGGCAGAAAGTGTGAACGTTGTAATGGAAGTGGAAGAAAAGTTGACAGATGTTGGATTACAAGAGAGAAAATGAAGGTTTGGGGTGAGTAGTTATAACAGAAAGTATCAGTGGTTGTAAGAGGAGTTGGGTTTGCCAGGATATTTGGAATCAAATAATAGTATGAAAGAAGAACGAATGATAGAGAGGTTCAGATGCGGAAATATGGAAAGGGGAAATAAGTACTGGATAAGAGATATTGATAGGAAATGTAGAATATGTGGTAAGGAAGAGGAAGTATTGGAGCATTGCATAAAGACATGTGTGGGGATGAGATGAAATTTGAATGAAAGAAAAGAGGCGGAAAATTGGAGGGCACATCTGGGACCGGAAGCAAAGAAAACAGGGATAATGAGCAAAATAATGGAGGAATTAAGTAGAAGGGAAGTATGAAAGGAGAATAAATGAAACGAGGTGTGAAGGGAACGTACAGAAAAAAATAAAAGGAAAACATACAGAGAAATGTACTATACAAGTAGAGGTGATCTCCTTTCTCTTCATTCATGTTTGGTTAAAAAAGGAGGGGGATTTTCGGAAGAGGGTGTTTCGGTGCGGATGGAAGAGGGAAAAAGGTTTAAAAAATTGGAAATAAGATAACCTGAGGGAATAGAAAGGGGGGAAATTGAAAAGGGGGATAATATGAAAGAACTAGAGGATGGTGTGGAAAAAGGATAATGGTTTTTTTTTTACTTTTAGATCGATTGGTTTTATCAATCAATGTTTTTTTGAGAGGTGGAATTAAGGATGGCAAGAGAGGGAAAGAGTGGCAATTAAGTAAAAGGGTTAAGTGGCAAGCTTCCATCTACTCTCTTCCAGTCCATAGACAAACAGGAGAAAAGAGGACAGAAGAAAAGAAAAGGAATATGTAGAAAGAATGGATAAAGAAAAAAAAATTTAATTGTTAATAATTATGTTATTTTGTATGTTTTGGTATGTAAATTTTTTATGCCATTAACGGTTATTATTATTAATAACGAATATAGAACCCGAGACTGTTGCATAAATATTTTTTACCGCGTTCCGCGTGTGAGTCTGTTCTTACGCAATTACCTGTCACAAATTAAATTCAAATTATAGAGCGCCCCTTCAATATTACAAAAGACGCCCTCTTTGTTTTGTATTAACTTTTCTAGTCTTTGTTGTGTTAACTATCTGGAAAAGTATTGTCTCGGTGCTGTCATTTATTTGCTTATGCAATTAATATCAAGTCGAATACACCTCATTAGATTATAAAAAACATTTAGCTGCTTTTAAAAGCAGCTAAATCATGACTAAAAAGCAGCTAAAAATGTACTGTAGTTAGTGTTACATGTTTTTATACTTTTAATTTGAATTATATTCATTAATTACACAAATATGACATAATAACCAGAATGTACCACTCAAAATAAGAATGTTCCTAATTGGATTTTTAGGCTGTGGAATTTTTAGCTGAATGGTCTTTGACGCCAACAAATGTAGCATTTCAACGAGTTCACACTGGTGTGCATGATCCAGTACAAATTGGTGATAAATCTAAATGGTATGCTCACCAGTTGGATGAAATCAAATTCATTGTGTGGGATAATGGCAGTTCACTTAATGGAGCTCTTAGGTATTAAGACATTAATTAGAATTTATTATTCTTCAATAAAAAGAAATTACAATAAGTATATAGTCAAATCTACTTAGGTACTTTCTGTATATAAAAATAAAAGTAACATAATGTTTGAAAAACACTATTTAAGAAATCTCACTAAATATTATGTTATTCCTTTTAGTAGTTACGACTCATTGGTTTTCTATGTTTGTTAATTTTCTTGAAGATATTTACAAAATCAAGAAAACCAGCCAACTGATGAAAGTGGATCAGATTCTGAATGTGCGGATGAAAGTACGAGCTCCAGTTATTCCTCTCTTTCGGATTTTGTATCCGAAATGGCTTCATCGGATTTATCGCCGGGATATCACGAAGCCAAACGACAAGCTCAGAATCTATCACTATCGTCAAACTTGGACCCGCTATTAGTTTATAAACCACCAGCCAGTTTACAATATCCGGAAGGTAATGAAACATCAGTTATAATATTTTTTTAGTATCGCTACACGCCCAGTGCACTGGAATTAGATTTTGGTACAAAATGGCGCTGGCGCCAAATTCCCATAATAAGTAATCATGTTACTACTAATGAGATCCAGATTCGGAGCATCACCGAAAAAAAAACTCGAAAGAGATAAATATTTCTAATTTTCGAGTCTACCAATGTAATAGCAATATACGCAACAAGAATAATATTATGCTACATCTCAAATTGTATAGGTGAAGATCCAGAAGATGCAGCAAAGGCAGATTCAGCTCAGTCCTCATCTAGTAGTTCTCAATCGGACTTAAGTTCTCCATCGTTCAATCGTGATTCTGAACTAGAATTTGGTGCAGCTTTGACAGGTGGCGGTGTAGCGAAAAAATCTGAATGTGTAACCAATGAATTTAGTCGTAAAAATGGAGAGAATGCAACGGGAACTGTTTGTATGGCTGAAAATGAATCGGATTCTACTACAAATTCTGCTACCACAACACTACGTACTGTTGTCAGTGTTTCCGGCAAAAATGATCAAAGAGATGATGTTTCAGATCTAGAAAAGTAAGTTTAAAACCCATATTTGAGCATCGCTTGAATTTTAGTATGTACTAACTTCTGTATATTTAGAGCAACTTAATGCTGTGCCTTTTTGGTTTCTCATTATTTTTTACATGGTTTTTATTTCATTACCTAGTGCTTGTATTGTATTTTTTTTTCTTGATTTCCTCTGCTTTTCAAATCTACTTTTGTTTCGGTTCTTTTAAATGTGTTGTATTATTTCTGGATTTACTACAGATTCCGCATATAACTTCGTGTTTGTACGTTTTTGTATTTGTTTTTGATTTGATATGGTATGGGGAAAAGCCGATTCAAACTATCGCATAAATATTTATTTATTTATTTAATACTGTCCACAGGCAAGTCCATAACGGACAAATAGTTACATATTAAGTACATATAGCATCGAAAATTGAAAATTGTACATTTATATATACATATTGCCTGTCTGGCCGAATGGAAGAATTCGCTGGAAGAATAGGTTAGACGAGTACAGCCAGCGAACCTACTTAGACTTACAGTATCCAAATGTCGTCTGCCAACCCGCAACTAAGGCAAGCGTGGCAGATATGTCTTATTCTCTAACTATGAACATACAACCTAAACCACGGCCCTCATTTTCTGGCATTCCACTTCCACTGATAAGAGCAACTGTCAGAAACCTCCAAGAAGAACGGAGGGTACTAAGAATCACCGAAGAGTAAACCCGCGTTGCTCGACAATATTAAATGTGTGCACTTACAACTGTCGCACGTTGTCCTAAAACAAACTTGTTAGAGCTGGAAGAACAATTAGAAAAAATGGATATCATGATTTTGAAAAGCGGTCATCTATTTTATTTTCTACATGAACTGGCAGAATAAGCGGTGTAGGGTTTTTAATACACAAGAATATTAAACATCTAGTTATTGGTTGCTTGGTTGCGATAGCACATCAGATCGTGTGGCAAGAGTTTTAATTAAATTAAACAAACATTACCAACTCGAAATTTTTGCAAGTTTATGCTCCGACAACAAGTTATTCGGATGAAATCATAGAATCCTTTCATGAGGAACTGACCGAAATGCATGAACGTGGTAACGCCCATTATAAGATCGTGATGGGCAATTTCAATGCTAATGTCGGAGGGAGGCTAGAATCGACCACTTCTTGGTGATTACGGGTGTGGAAACCATAATGACCGTGGTACCAGATTGGTAGAATTCGCAGAACTAAAGTCTTTGCACGTAACCAATACCCTATTCAAGAAAAAACCTCACAGAGAATGTACTGGGAGAGGTCCAAATAGCACCGAAAGTGAAATAGATTATATCCTTGTCAAAAATAAAACCATGCTTAAAGACTTTTAATTATGGTATTAACAAATTTAGTACAGGAAGCGACCACAGTTTGCTCAGAGGTCGCATACAAAACAACACAAAAATTGATTGCATCAAAAAGCACCACGTCAATCAATATCGACAAGCTAAGATTAAAACAAAACTAATTAGAACAAAGATTTGCAATCTTAGCACAGCCGAAAAATACTGAAGGTGTATTTAACGAACATAGAGCGGTGACTAATCTCTTTGGTGGTGATCAAAAATACCCACACGATTCTAGGATCAGCGATCAAACTAAGCTCTTAAAAGAAAAACGCTGGCGGTTTAAACAGTCTTTAAAAAACAGTGCCCAAGAAATAGAATATACAGAATTGCGCAAAACAATTCTTAAACAAATTAAAGAAGACGTAATGCAATCATAAGATATATCTGGATACGATCTCCGAGAACAAAGGTTTAAAACATCTAAACCGACGTCTTCGTGCCGGGAAGGCCGAAATTGCGGAATTAAAGTCATCGACGGGTGAAAAATTACAACCGTGACAGAATCGTCAAAACCTTAGAACAATTCTTCAAAGATTTGTACAGCGACTCCCAGTAAAATGCCTTAGATCACCCATTGGCTCATGACGACAATGAAGTCCCGGAGGTTCTAATAAGTGAAGTGAGGACCGAATAAGTATAGGTTTAATAAAAATCGCTAGTTCTAAAATCTACAAAATCCTAGCAGACATCTAAACTGAGTGTATCTAAAACAAACAAATACCGTAATCGTGGAATACTCAAGAAAGCCGATATAGAAGAACTCAAAAACAATGGGCCGATCAGCCTGCTCCAGGTAGCCTACAAGATTTTTATGAAAGTTATATGTAATCGCTTTTCCAAATTCCTCGACTCCCATCAGCCTGTGGAACAAGCTGGCGGTCGAAAAGATTTCAGTCCTCTCGACCATATACAATTCGCGAAATTATATCCCGATCAAATGAATATGCCCTGCCATTATGTCTTGCGTTTGTAGATTACGAAAAAGCCTTCGACTCAATAAAAACATCGGCGTCATCAATTGGCCAAGGCGTTTCGGCCACATTTGAGAAACTGAATCAAAATATCTATGCAAAGGCCACCTCATGTGTAAAGTTACATTAAGCTACCGATGAGTTTCCAATCCAAAAAGGTAAACGCCAATGTGACACTTTGTCTCTCAAATTGATTACTGCAACCCTATAGGAAATGTTTAAAATCCTTGATTGAGAACAAGGATGATGTGCAATTCTTATCTAGAACGTTTAGATATCTGCCTAGGTGGTAACAAACTAGATTATGACAAACTAGATTCATGTGTGTATTTTTGATAGATTATGTTGATTCATATGTATACTTGGGACAAGAAATTGCTTTGGATGAGGAATTCATCAGTGAAATAAATAGAAGAGCGAAACATGCTTGGATATCCTTTGGAAGATGCAGCAAGATATTTAAGTCTAGCGTGCCTCTTCATATCAAATAGCAAGTCTTCAACCAATCACTTCTTCCAGTTTTGACATATGGTTGTGAGATATGGGCTCGAAAAAGCAAAACCATACAAAAGCTTCGCACAACACAAAGAAGCATGGAGAGATGTATGCTGGGAATAACATTGAGAGATCGACGTAGATGTGAATGGATACGTAGCAGGACAGGTGTACAGGGCTTTTTAAAGCGAATTTACTCTTTAAAGTGGCAATGGGCAGGACATCTAAATCCTCGCAACGATGAAAGATGGTCTAAGATCATAGGAGACTGGAATCCGAGACATATCGTTAGTTCAGACGAAGATCTTTGGATCGATGGAATACTGAATTTGTAGGATTTTTGGGATCCACCTGAAGATGTCATTCCACGCGAAATCATAGATCGTGTTGGATGGAAGTCGCGTAGACAGGCCTTCGTCCGCCAGGAGAGTGATACTGGCTGATGATGATGATAATGATATACATGTACACATTAGAGAAAGAAAATTACACATTAATATTAAGTAATTGTTAAACACTAACAATAATATTTATCCTCATATTTTAAAATTAGTCTAATTGACAATTTTAAACAAACCTTATTCACGTACAAACAGTCTGCCTAATATATTACATGCTGAATTGTCCGCTAGAGTTGTGATAGGTCTCTTTGAAGATTCAAACAACCGTCCAATGGTTGGAAAATCGTAAAGGAGCTAAATTACTCTCTTGAGGAGCATCCCTGGTTGCAGTGTATAAGATTCATACCCTTTATATTCGACATAAAGACGCCCTTTATATTCGACTTAAGTATGAATAAGTGAATCTAATCAAAGTTGTATGACAGTCAATACCGCTTAGTTTATTTAAGAGAATGGAATGACTTAATTTGTCGAATATTTTCGAGAAGTCAGTATATACAACGTCTACCTGTTGTCGGTTATTTAATGAACCGCAGGTGAACTGCGAAAATAAGCTAAGATTTGTGTAGGTAGATCTTCCAGGATGAGGTGTTTAGTAGCTGAAAATAATCTTATGAATACACATCTCGAAAACCTTCGAGAAATTTAAGACACGCTTGACATCGCCGCTTTTAAATGTGGGAGATATACGAGTTAATTTCCACACAGGGGGAAAGTTTCTGTATTAAGAGACAAGTTAAAGATTCTTAGAAGTGGTTTACATAAAATTGAAGCGCAGTCATGAAGAAGAAAACTGGGAATTTTGTCAGATCCATGCGTCATACTGTTTTTAAGAGATTTTGGAGACCACGGAACTTCTTCCTCCGTTAATCCAGGAATGACAATATTTACATGATTTATATTCGTACTTGGAACCTCCTCAGCAATAGAAGAATTGACAATGTAAACACTTTTAAATAAATCTCCAAAAGAGTGTACGATATCTTGTGGGTGAGAGAATCGTAATTCTTGTAATGTAAGGTTGTAGGTATGCGTGATGTATGGTATTTACACTTAACGAAGAACCAAAAATAAAATTACTATATTCCTGTTTAATTTCTGTTTTCAGAATGGATCTAATTTCTTTATAATTATTATAATCTGCTAAGCGAGATGGTTGAAACTGCTTATGTCTTCTTTTCTTTATGTTGATTTTGTTTATTATTGTTTATTATAGACTATTCCTTCGGAATTTTTCGAAGTTTTAAAGGTGCTCCTAATTTTTGTGTATGATCAATATTAAAATTTCTAGCTAATATGATAACTAGATAAGCTTTAAAAGTAAAGAATAATTCTAATGCGGATTTTAGTAGATGATAAATTTTGTGTTCTCGTTATGAAATTGTGTTTTCTTTGCTACTTATTGTAATTATATTTAAAACATTTATCAATAATAAGTATAAAAATAAAACTTCTTTTTTAGATCTTCGCGTAACCACCGTACCACACGTAGCGGTCGTTCTATAACTCCCGTACCACCGATAACGCCGTGTCTACAACGACAGCCATCTGTTGGAAATGTCTTGGCACGAACTTCGAGTTTTGGTGGTGGTGGTGGGCCTGGAGGAAGTAGCAGTTCAACAGGAGCCGTTTCGGCCAGTGCTGGAACGCCTAGGGGTGATAGTAGCGGTGGGGGAAGTGGTCCGGCTACACCTTCTACTGCTTCGTCTACATCAAGCGGAGGACATACTGTACAAAGACAAGGTATGGATTTCTCTGTAATGTCTTATATAATAATTTAGATCTCTCGGCTTATCTTTCTGTCTCTTTGCTATCTCAAATTAAGATAAAAGCTACCAATCAATTACTTAATTTTTTGGGAATGTCTTAACGATAAAATATTTATTCTTCATTTATATCTGCACAATGTATCTAAAGCAACTTCCGGAACAGCGTAATTTGCTTTCAGAACAGCATAATTTGTGTTTGAAGCATAATTTAATCAAAATTTAGGTATCTTTATTGAATATAGTATTCCCTTTCTATTGATTTTTATCTTTCATATACAAAAAAAAAATTCTTGCTCAAAAAAATTAAAGGTGTGTACGTACGGATGTATGTTCAAGAATTTCGCGTTCCCTATGGGACAGATCCCATAAGCCACCGATCTTCCCTATGAGACCGAAATTTGGTAGACATGTGTAGACTATGAATCCACAGAACGGTTTTTTAAATTTTTTTTATAAATTCAATATGACGAACAAGAGTCATTGTTTTGTTCAGAAATTTCGTATTCAAACTAGGAGGCAGAAATTTTGCACACACTACGTTGTATTATGCGTCGAATTAAGAAAGTTCCATCTTCCCAAATTGTATGGGAAATGGTGTTGCCACGTTTGAAGTTTAACAAACTTTTTGAAATATCTCAGGATCAATAAAAGATAGGACATTCGAATAAACTTTATTCTATAGGCTACATAAAGGCCCTTCGATTTTGTTTGAAACATTTTTTACTAAAATCACAATTTAACATATATACAGGGCGTTTTTGTTTTGCAAACTTTGCGATCCATTTTCTCAGAGGCTTAACGAAGGATTTTGATTAAATTTCTTGTATCGAAAAATCCTGTAATATTTAAAGGATTACGCGAGTTTCAAAAATCGCACATCTTAGCATCAGAGTAATTTGACTTTGAAAAAAAGTGTACTACCCTAAATATCTCGGGTCCTATGAAAGTTGGAAAATTGAATGTTGGTGAACATATGTAAATCTAAGATACCTCAATTTTGCCAGTGTGAACAACTGAATATACTTAACCGATTTTGAGCAATAAAATTCTGGTAGCCCTTCTAATTATATTTAAAATGATACCGCACATGATGCGTCTAACTCTTATCGGTTCAAAGATATAACCCTTAATAACTTAAAGTTTGGCAACTTGTCGCTATGGCAACCGACATTTAACAATCATATTATATACATGTAAGGCCTACATATTAGCTCATATATGCAAAGTTACAGGAAAAATTATTTTACGTTGTATGAGACATATAAACTGCTTTCGCAATTGAATAAATCTTGTTATCAGTGGCGAGTGCACATTATAATTTTGGGAGGGGTTCAAAATGATTATTTTATTGAGAAATTCAGAAGATAGAAATTTCGCTCGCATATAGTATATTGTATTATGCGTCGAATGAAAGTAGTGTCACCCCTGCAAGTGGTGCACATTTAAACTTTTAAAAACTTTTTCATATATTTCATGAACTATAAAATATAGAACACTTGAATAAACTTTATTATATAGGCCACCAAAAGCTCGTTCAAATTTATTTTAAACCTTTTTTTTTTCTAAAATTATAAACTAACAATTGTATAGGGTGTTTTTTGTTTTATAAACTTTGCGATCTATTTACTTGAGATCGGCTATTGTACTAAATTAAATATCTCGCTTCCTATGAAAGTCGAAAAAATAAAACTTGGGGAACCTATATGTAAGTCTAAGGGACCTCAATTTTGCCAGTGTGATCAACTGAATATAGTAGACCGATTTTGAGCAATTAATTTCAAATGGGGTCCAAGAGGGGTCCAAAATGATTATTTTGTTGAGAAATTCAGTTTTAAAATTAGAAGGCTGAAATTTCGCTCGTGTATAGTATATTGTATTATGTGTCGACTGAAAGTAGTGCCATCCATGCAAGTGGTATAGAGCGTGAAGTTGCCAAATTTAAAATTTGTAAGACCCATGGAAAGTGTAAGACCCATTGACCACAATTTTACGCAAAGCGACCACGAAGAAAAAATGACTCAAAAGCGGTAGTGCGGAAAAATTAAGTCAAAAACCACATCAGACCGCGCTCACAAGTTTTGGTATAAAATTAAAATTCAAGTTTGGTATAAAAATCGCGGTAATCTTGAGGTAGAAGTTCTTTTAATTCCTGTAGGTGCCGATTTGGTGCCGATTACAATTTGGGGCGCTCGGTCTCCATTGAAATTGAAGGCGTTCGTCGTCTTGGAAGAGGTGACCATTCATGCCCCAAAAAGCGGACACATTCATAAGACCAGGGCACGACTATGACAGATTTTCATTCAGTCGGTAACTCACTGGATTCTAAAGATTGCTGCATTATTACACATAATGGGCTTATTAGACTGTGACAGCTTTTTAAGATGAGAGTGGTATATTGCTCGCGTCGCTTTTTAACCTGGAAACGGCTTTTCTTACTTTTTCTTCGGTGATATTTATACTGGTGAGACTATTTTGAGGAGTTGCAGAGTTCGTAGGAATACTGACCGTTTCTGTGATGAGAGCAGATTGAAACTATTGTGCAAATTTATTTGCAACTTGTTCTGGTTCGGTTATGATCTCTTCTCCGTTCTGAAGTGCGATATTGGCAGGTTTCGTTGTGGGCGACTTAGATATATAATTGTAAAAGTACTTACCTCCTTTATTTATTACATGGTTTTTGTAGTTTGCCCTGCTATTTCTTATTGTTGAGTTGGGTGTTATTAATTTTTCGGTGCTCTGTAATCATTTTCATTGTTTGTTAACTTCTACATTTATCCCACTTTGTTTGTTTTAAATGTACCATGTTATCGATATCTCTGTTGAACCATAGTTTGCCTATATATTTTTTGTTTTGTTTGTTGATTCGCAGTGGCACATTTCTTTTTGATGAATTGTTGCAGAATTGTATACAATGCTCTGGCATTGCGATTATCTTCTGTCAGCTTTCTCCATGAGCTGTTGATGAAACGGTTCATAGATTTATAATCAGCTTTCTCATAGTTTGGATAATATATTTTCTTTTCAGGTTTGTGTGAAGTCAGACACACTTGTGCATTAACAATTATTGATGCGTGGTTACTCTTTTCTACTGGGTTCTCAATGCATACTTCTGAAATTATTTCTTCATTGGTAGACAGAAATAAGTCAAGTAGAGAGGATGTGAATCCAGTTCTGTATCTAGTGTACTGGTTTATCATCGGAATTAGGGCGGTGTTGTTATAGAATTCCAAGAATAGATCTTTTTCTTGGATTTGACTTGGTTAAGTAACCATTGTTCCAATCAATATCTGATAGATTAAAGTCTCCAAATATTAACACGTTTTCGGACCGGGATACTTCAGTTTACATTTCACATACATTAAATTTAGGTAGTATTTAGTTGTATCTCTCGCTATGTGTGCCATAGTAAATTCTTGCTAAGAGTTTTAGCCCTCAATTTGTTTTTATCGTTGATTTCCGTTACAATTTCGTCTACGAGTTCATCAGTGAAGTACAATTTGAAAAATGGTATCGGTTTCTCGATATTAGAAATTTGCGGGCCTGCTACTTTCTGTCCCGTTGTACCATGCATTGTTGTCTACGGGTGCAACTTCTTCATCTTCAGTATCAGATCAATAATTTGATTCCGTCGCTTTTTCCGCACTATTATTATGTCATTGTCATCACTATCGGTTTCTGAATTATTTCCAATATCAACAATTAATATTTTACTTAAATCATCAGCGTGCAAAACAAAAACCAGTTCATTTTGTACACAACTTAGTTCACAATTTTCTTCATAATTATGACCTTCCATTTTTACTACACAAGGACTTACAACGTATTGAAGCGAAACTTAAAAAATCATTTATTGTGAACACTGTTTATTAACAAGTTAAGATAAACACACGCATAAGTTTATACAAAAGCGATCAAGTACGGAAAAGTCGTATTACCGTAGCAGCAACTGTGGATTTAAAGTTTATATTTTAAATGCCGCATTATCGGAGTGCAAAAGTATTTGTAGTTTGTATTTGTAGTAATTGAAATACTGCAGTTTTTTTTTTCACCCTTCGGTTTAATTTATTTTACTCCAAATACTTGGACGTGAGAAATTTTCTCTTTTTAAAACTTTACAATCGCTTTATTATTTTAAAGTATTGCATTTTTATGTTTATGTTTAGTTCTGTACCTGTATCCAACTATTAATGTTATTATTTTTATAATTTCATAATAATTACGACAAAGGTTCACAAAGTTCCATTTTCGAGCATTTTGCGTCTCATGCTAAAGAACTAGTTAAAGAAACAACAAGACAAAGCAGCCAAGATGGTCTACTAGCACATATGGATAAGGTAAACATATAGTTCAATATTTAACAAAATACTAGTATGTTTCTATCTCATATATTTGTATCAGATTATATGTTTTGTTTAGAAAATAATAAATCACTTGGTGATGCAATAACATTTTATTTACAGCTAAAAAGTCAAGCGAAGGGTAAGCTCAACGAGGCTGAATCTGAAATTCACATATTTGCACCGTTTGACAAAATTACTACCCAGACAAAAAAGGCTGTGGAAGGAGCATCAAAGAGTGTCCACGAAGCAAGTAAAACAGCATTGGAAGCAAGTAAAACAGCAGCTGGTGTAAGCAAAAATACACTAGAAGACTTGACTTACGTCGGTAAAACAACATTGGACGATTTAACAAAGAGCGCAAAACAGGCCGTCACCAAAAAAGGATTACTTAGGGTAAGGATGATAGAATGTAATACATTTCTTTAATTCTATGTTTGATTTAAAGGAACAGTAATTTTATTTTAAAACCTAGAAAATTTTTATTCTTTTAAAAAATTCAATATCATTTGTATTCATATGTACATACCTTGTAGGTCGTAGAGATTTGTTAAGATAATACAACAACCGGCTTGAATGAAATGACACATCTAAATTCAAGTATCTAAAAAATTAGGGAAATCAACATAAAAATAGACTCATAAAAATGGAATATGTATATTTTGTGACAGACGCTCGCTAGCAACGCTGCTAATGGAGAGTCAAGCGATGTCCCAAATGGCGCTTCTGCTAGATTATTCTAGGAGAGAAAAATCTCTTCGGAAATGTAAATCTCGGGCGCCAAGTCAGTTTTACGGCCCCATTGGACTCAGTGCAGGCACGGGCAGCTAAGTACGTAAGTAGTACAGATGTTTGGGTTCCTGTGGGTAGCTGCAAAAGTCTCTTAATGCTAATTAAATGAAATAGCAGTAACAAGTTGCAATATTGATGTTAGTTGCCAATACAAAGAAAGAAAAATAAATGCATATGTCAAAACTTAATGTCGCATTAATGGCGGTTAGCAAATAAACAAGAGGAATAATAAATCATTCAATACAAATGAGTACAAAGCATTAACTAGAAGCGTGCATATAGCGCTGCGGGAAGAATTCACTTTAAGCCCAAAATCGGCGATCAAAATTCCATTCTGTGTGATGCATACGCTTAATCATAACACATAATTCTCTTCCCGTGCGGTTTTCACACATTGCCGTGAGATCAGCCAGGAGCTAGTACAGATATCAATCACTATAACGGACGCTGCTAGAAAATTGGATATTAAACAGCATAGCCAAAATCCCCTACTCCTATATACGTACGGCAAACAACGCGAATCGCTCAGCGCATTCACGTCAACACACACACATACCGTAGCAGCAGACCATACGTATAGACAACAGATAATGCATTCAAATTTTGTACCTAGCATTTTCAGATACGGATCGCATATTTTTATTGATTTTATTATTATAAAGTACCAGTCGCTTTGTTACAATTTTATAAGGAAATAAAATATATTACAGATACTTGACTATTTGATCTCTTATGCTATACAACTTCAATTAGCATATCTATCTATTCGCGTACTATAAAAATAAGTGTGTATTGTTATTATAGTTTGTATTGGTTCACAGGTACTAAACTGCAATATATTTTGATAATTTCAGAGTGACTCATTTGGTAAAGAAGAACGAAGACTTTCAAGTGGATCAACAAGTACATCTCTTGTTGAAACTAGTTCAAATTTGCTCACCGGAACAAGCAGAGATTTCTTCTCTAATATAAGTTCAGATTTGAACGGTATCGCGCAATCAACTAGTAGCATATTTTCTGATTTATTCGGCGGTAAATCACAGAAAACACAAATACAGGTACGATCCAATAAAAATTCTATACTGACCAAAATACATCAAAATATTTGAATTTTCCAAACATTTATAAAACATACTTACTTAACTTTAGTCACAACAGCGAGCACATTCTTCGCATCATCTAAATCAACAACAGCAACAATTACAAATTCAACAGCAAAAAACGAAACAACAAGAAGCAATAAGCGCTAAAAGTGTTGTTGGTGGAGTTTTCGGACCTTTTCCACGTGGCCCTCGTGGATTAGTAGAGAAAAGCCCACTGATTAAACATAGCCCACGTAAACACGATGAGTTACAACGTAAACAATCAGTTGATCGGACCGCTACAAATACAGAAAATCAAATGTTCTTGAAAGATGTAAGGATAAGTAATTTTCATCTTAAGGTCTCCTGTTTAATTGTTCACATTTGTTTACTTTTCGATGTTTTAATAACGTTTCAGATTGTGACGCAAATTTTGGATGGTGAAGGTATAGGATGGCTCAAACTTAATAGACTGAAAAAATTAATGGAAGATGAATCTTATAGAAATTTTGTGGTCAGTAAGCTCAACAAAACTTTAGATAAGAAAATTGCTCCAGATGATCATATAGACGATGTTGTAAGTATATACAGATATATAAAAAACCTCTATTGGCATTTAATACTACCAACTTATCAAACACTTAGACCACTAAATATAACATAAATATTACTGTATTCTTTCTGTTACATCTATACATATATTTCTTAATTTTTTCCCCTTAGCCCATTGCATACAGAAAGATTATCCCTGAGTTCTGAACAAAACTGTCGAAAAAAAAGAGAAAAACTAAAAATACAAAGCACTAATGTAAAATAGAAATTATTCTCTTTTCTTTATTATTTCATTTTGGTGATAATTGGTCAACCTCAAACCTCTCCTTAAGAGGTTTGAAGTTTTCAAGATGTGGGTTATGTGTACTAAACATAATGTGACAGATTTTCACTTGCGACGCTGCTAATGGAGAGTCCTACCAATTATCAGATGACGCAAACAAATATGTTATTACAGAATATAATATCTTCCGGAAATATGCATTTTGGGCGCCAGCTATATTTAAAGTGAGCCGCACGTTGGAACCTTTCTCTTTATTCCACCGGTCCTAAGTCGACTCGATGCGGGCATGGGCAGCTGAATTTGTAGGTAATCCAGAGATTGTGTTCTTGTGGGGAGCTCGAAAAGATTCTAACTGTAAATTAATGAAACAATATTAGCGAGTTTACAAAACAAGGCTATTGGTCTGCATAGACAATATAAACAAAGAAAGAAATATTAATGCAAAATTAAATCAATACAAGAAATATGAATGTCAAATTAAATCAATACCGCATTAATGGCGGTAAGAGAATAAACAATGGTTATAATATAACACAACGGAGAGGCGGGGGTCTACTTTAGCAAAATGATACCGATGGTGGAAGTGGTAGGAATACTAGGAACCACTATGAGCTGCGTAACATCCCAGCGGTTGTAGATGTTACTGTTGCTGAAACTAACCCCGGCGGTCGTAAGTTAGAATTATACACTCTAGCGGGTAGTGTAGAAAGAAATTCACTAAATAACGCGTAACACCCTGGTTGTCAGAGGCGTTACTGTTGCCGAGGGACTAAAACTAATCCCGATGAGCGTAGGTTATAATTTTACACTCTAGTGAATGAATAAGAAACATGTTGGTGGTGAGGTAGAACAAAAAGCTATTCAATATACATGTAATTCATAAAACAGTGTAAGATGTATGAAATCGCTTACCAAGCGCGTTATCTATCTGGCGGTTGTCGCTCGGCTTACTGTCCCGGCTTGGCTGGTCGCTGACTGCTGGCTGCTGCTGCTGCTATATGTCTTTCTTCGAGATCTCAAAATTGGGAACTAAATAATTTTGTTGTTTATAAACCCTAACTCGCCGTACTAATTCTGCTTTGTGTGATTGACAACACTTAGCCAATACACATAATTCTCTTTCGTGCGTTATTCATACAGACACCAGCGCAGTGGGCAAGCAGCACATATTAATCTTTCCATCGACGCTGTTAGCATATCAGTACAACCCAAATCCCCTACTCTCATATACATACATAGACAACGTGCATACGCATTAAACACAGACCAATGCGTATACAACACAGCAAGCGCAAGATCATTCTCTGCTGCAACATTGTTAGCTATCGATGCGCCTCAACGAAAGGTGTTTGTATATCCAGCGTAGATTACATTCAAATTCAATAACTGGCTATTCCAGTGCTAGGCTCGCGTAATTTATTAATTTAATTTATTTCAAGTAACATGCTTTGTTACAATAAGTTGAGTGTTACATTAAGTTGAGGCTACCGAAAAGACATTCACCAATGTAGTGAAAATTGGAGCCTATTACCCTGATTGGCTAAGGAAATATTAATTGGAGGAGGAAGAACATTTGAAGAAACTTGAAGGATTCTAAAATCTGGGAGAATGATTTGGGTAATCGACGACTCTGCTTTTCAGAACGGCGGTTAAGGAACTTTAAGAAGCCATCATGGTATTCCAACATTTGTTGAATGGATATGTCATTTCAATAAGTTGGTCTTAAAAAAGAAAAAAAAAACAGTCCTTGGTGCATAAATATTGATGCACGGTCTGATTAATATAAATATTGAGACAAAGAGTCTTTATATATAAATAGATTTTCATAGTTTTTGATCATTTCCGGTAAACCAAAATGACCTGTAGTTTATCAAATCTGTCAAATGTAAGTAACCTTTAAAAATTTTCCGGTAACCGGAAGTAGTGATTTAAAGTTTTGTTAGTGTTTCAAATATGTTACCCTCAAAAATCGTTGTATTGCATTTAAATTCTGTACGTTTGATAACAAAGTATCTCCGGTAAAGAAAATAGTAATTAGATGAAGAGATTTTAAAATACGTTAGTTAACTAGAAGTGGCATTCTTTTTTTGTTTCTTATTTCCTTTAGTACTCCTCCAAGGAGCATCGGGCGTCTGTAAGGGCTTTCCAGCGGGTTCTATTCTTTGTTATGGATTTCATTGTGTTCCATGTCTTGGCGATCTCTACATTTCTACACCATGCGCCATTTTCTCCTTTTTATGTGGGTGGCCCATTGAGCATGTCCTGTTCTCTGTCATAGTTCTTCGTTGGAGATTACGTTTGGCCATCGAATTCCTAGGACGATCCTCAAAAATCGGTTCATTGTTGCTTGTATTTATTGATTTAGTCTGGCCGTTGACTTCCACCTCTCACACCCGAAGAAGAGTATTGATTTTACATTCGACTCCAGCAATCGCAATTTTGTTTTTAATATTTCTTTGGACCTCTATATCGGACGCAGTTGGGTGAAAGCAGCTTTCGCCTTCTTTATACAGGGGGTCATATTTTCATCTACTCCCACAGAAGTTGAAATTACGCTCCCTAGATAGCAGAAGGTTTCGGCTCTTTCAATAGTTTCTCCGTGGAGGAGGATTGGGGCATTCTTGGTGGGGTTAACTCGTAGCTCTTTTATTTTTGCTCTGTTGATCTTGAGGGATAATTTGCATGCAGGGTATTGACTTTGTAAGAAATACGTCGGAAGCATGATTAAAAGAGAGTGGGCCTGATAAACCTGACATTTTATACAATTAAATCTGGTTTTCTTTAATTCGACATCGCTTCGATTTCGACATCGCATGTAAGAATTTTTGTTCTTAACACTACATATAGGTAAATGTGCATAACCTGTATTCCTGTCATCTTTTGGTGGTATCTGTGCGACTTTAGATTTCTTGGCAGGTCTCATTTCTATGTTATTTTCTGCGGCAGTGGTTACGGTGGAAACTCTTTGAGCTCATCCTCCAAGAGCAGGGACCTCTTGTGTCTGAAGTGAAAATAATAATTTGTGAAAGAGAGTGAAAAGGTATCGACATTTTTTCAAATCATTGTTTAGAATTTGGAACAATTTAGTTAATTTTGATTATATTATTAACTTTTTCTTGTGTTTTTATTATTGTTTGCCAAGAAATGTTTTTTACAGAGATAACAACTATTACATAGTTTCAATATTGTTTGACATATGCCTATTAATTATTTAAATACGTTTCAGTGCGTTTCAAAACCAGTCTGGAAAGGTATGCTGAAAGCTCTACAGGCAGTCGTACATGGTTTAGAAGTAACTTATAGTAATTATGGTTTAGGAGGTATGGCTTCCGCATTTCAACTTCACGAAATAGCTCATACACATTACTGGACGAAGGATTTAACCGATGGATCTGTAACCGATTTATGCACTCAAGTAACGTATAGATTTCCGATTCATAATATTTCATACATCTTAAGAGATTTAATTTTTGTAATGTTAGTGAAAATGTAATGTGGCCATTAAGAATTGATTTTGAGAGTTTTATCAGTGAGCATTTTTTATGTCTTCTATGTTCGTAGTAGAAACATCTAGAAAATTTCTTTTAAAAGGCTGGAGTGAGAAAATAGGTAAAAAAATACGTCTACTTGTGCGTATTGTTTTTAATACGTAGAAAATTTTGGAGTGTTTTTTTTCTATTTTTCTTTCTTATTTATGGCTTCTCAAAGTAGTTGATGGAAACAACGCGCCTGTTCAGTCATAACTTTATTTAATCTACAGTATTATTTAAATAAGTTAATTAAACTATTTAGTTATTGGTATTGAGAAGTTAAGACTTAAATACGTACCATAAATAAATGTGAAACGACTTTTTTATGCAAGGATTCGTTTATTGTGCTCATGTGTTGTAGCCATTGTACTACCTAGATGCAAAATCAAATAACTTTCTAATTAAAACAGTGAAATCCAAAAAAAATCGTAAATATATAGATAGATAGGCGTTTATTGTAAAGAACAAGGAGCAAATTGCGTCAACTTAAAATTAGATAGAATGTAAAACCTAAACACTAAGTATCTAATAAAACTAAAATATGAAGTTTGATTGCAAACAAACAATGGATGGGTGGTTGATATATGGATCGTTATGGTTACATCATAGAATTCTCTATAGTCTTATAGTTCTGAATTCAGTAGTACATCAGTCATCTTCAGCTTGAATTTGATAGTGTTTAAGTTTCTTCACTCGAAAGGACATTTTTGGAACAAATGTTGGAATACATATGTCTTCCCTTCTACGTTTCCATATGTGTGAATCTCATTAAGAAGGTTAGGAAATTTCGCTTTATGTCCTCGGCTTCATAGAGTTATTCCTGATATTTGTAAGGAGCAGTTTTTTAGACTTATTGCTCCCACCGATGTTTTTCTGGCGTCGGCTAACGAGCTGGAGGCTGTAAATTTCTCCCATCCTCTTTTAAAACCGTTATCTTTGAATGAATTCCATTGCGTTTTAAACTCTGTTGGGATATCTGTTATTCGATGGTGAAAAATGTTCCCCCGGACACCAAGTGTTGATACTTAATCTGTTCAATTCTATTTTTCGTTCGGTTGTTATGCCGGAATCTTGGTTCGATTTTATTATTATTCCTTTACGCCTAATTCCTTTACTCATTATTCCTAGTCATGCTAAAAGATCCTCGTATTTTTCTAGTTATCGTCCGATAGCGATGTTCTCATGTTTAAGGAAGATTTTCGAACATCTTATTAAGATGAGGTTAGAATGGCTTGTGGAGAACAACAAAGTTCTAAGTGATTGCCAGATGCGTTTTAGGAGTCGAAGTGCTTTGGACTGTCTGACTATTCCTATTGTGTCATCAAAAGTTATTTTATTAGAAAGGAGTTTTGTGTGTGTTCCTTTATTGACAATTCCAGGGCCTATGATAATGTGGTTCCGTCCATTCTGTATTCAATTTTGTTTAGACTTTGTATTCCTTCCCATTTTGTTTCTATTGTTTTCAATTTAATTTCAACTAAGAGATTTTTGCTTTATGGCGAAGAGTCAGATTTCAGATGGTCCTGGCCGGGTCCCCCTCAGGGATCAGTCCTTATCCTTTTGTCGTTTAATATTTATATTTATTATCCTCAGAAATGTGTTACTGTAAGTTCGAGTGTTTTTTTATATGCGGACGATTTGTCTATATATAAATGTTTTCACGACTGCAGAGGAGGCTCAAGTTAGTCTCAGTGGTGTAGTAGGTGATCTCTTGTCGCTTGGGTTATCAGTTTCCGCTAGTAAAAGTTCGGTGCTTATTTTCTCCAAAACCCATATCAGTTATTAATATATTTATAGATCAGTCTCTTATTCCGCCTCAGACTTGTGTTCGGTACCTGGGGATTTAGCATCCTTAAACATCTTGTTGCCTCTCGTTGGCGGGCGGATCTGCAGGTTCTCCTTCTCTTGTATATGGTGTTTATTAGATCTGTTATTGGTTATGGTTCTTTCATTTTTTTTTATCCTTCCAATGGAAAATTGCTCAGATTGCAGTATGCGGCTTTGAGATTCTGTTTAAGTCCACTCCTGTTCAGGGTATTTTGTTGGAAGTTGGAGAACCGCGAGCTAGAAAAGTTTTAATTAGTACACGGTGCTTCGTCATTTTTTGTTCACAGAAAAAATGCTGATTTTTATGAAAATCTGTCTATTTTCGATAAGGTTCTCATAGGTATGCTTTATAATTTCTTTTATTTCCATGATTGTAATTTGTATGCATTCCTATTAAATTTTTCGATGACAACAAACAGTTAGATGTAGTCAGAGTCTGGTCTGCTAAAATACATTCTATTCAGATGCAATGGGTATTTTCTAGTGATGGGAAATCTGGTTACACGCTCGGAACGCGATGCATCGTTTCGTTCCGTAAAGATACCGCGATAAAATACCGTTCTCGTTCCGTTTAAAACTCAATCGATCTACTCCTTATAATGACAAGGAAAAAGAACTTAAATCAAGTGTTTATTAATCTTTATTTATTATTAGTGCACTATATTATATTTTGTTATGTGACTCGTTGTTACTTTTAATTAAAATTTTCTTTTAAATATTAATTAAACAAGAATTAGGAAGTCATCATTTTTAATGTAAATATTCTAGCAATTAATATTTTAAAGACTAACATTTTGTAATAAATAATATTAAGATCGTGAAGACTTTGAATTTTTTCCAGTTTTATTCAATATGAACAAAAAAATCATAACTAGCTAGAAACAGATGAATGAATTTCCATTAAAATGTTTATGTAAAGTATATTTATTTATATTTTAATAATCTTTTTTTGGCAACACTGTCTGAGTTTTGTATGAAACTATTTATTATATAAATAATAGTTTTGTTTTGTATTTTTAATTTAATTAAAAATTGTATATTCTAATTAAATAATAAATATATTTTTTTATACGTCAATCTATACGCCACTAATAAATATTGTTTATATTTACATCATTTCCAAATGTTCACTACTCATTTTAAAACTAATTTTCAAATTTATAATTTACTAAAACTAATTTATCAAACTAATATAAACTAATTTTCATATTTATGAAAGAAACTAAAAATTGACAAAAATACGTAGAAGAGGCCTGTAAATTAATTGCTTGTTGAAACGACAATTTGATAATTGAAAAGATTTACATTTATCAACTATCAATTCGACAACACAGAAACAGAGCAATGTAGTGGCATGATTGTCTACAAAGTATTTCTGGAATTGCTCCACATCTATATTTACTGTGTTTTGAAGGGGTATTTGTTCCATGTCATCTGTAATGGTCGTTATAGCGAAAACCATTTTATAAGAAAAAAAAATTAAACAAATGTTTTTTTTTTTGTAATACGGAATTGTTAATTGTTCAGTTGTTTTTGTTCTTGCAATATACGCCAATTTTGAACTTAATTATTTACTTATAACTATGATATTTATATTTTGAAACCAATGAGATTTAAATTAATTTTATGTTTAGAGCTCTAGCCCTAGATCGCCTCAAAGTCCAAGATCTTCCATACAGCTCGATTGGGATTCAAGAAAATCCTCGCAGTCAGGTAGATCTTATCACTAATGTTTGAGGTTTCAAATAAACAATTGGAAAATTATTTTTAGAAACACCAGTAGTACGCTTAACGCAAGGTGAAGAATCGGAAGCTGAAAGCCAACATTCCACTGCTGAAATGTTTAAGGATATGTTGAATCAAAAGAAGAATATGATTCTTAGCAAGCTTACGTCATTTGAATCGGATGTAAGTTTTGATTTTATACCTTCAAAAACACGTTATGTGTTTCTAGGCGCCACTAAAATGAGTTAATTTTATAGGCCGAAGGCACTATCTATGGGTCGGGCGACACACTGTCTCCTGGAGGATCAATTACTACAGGACCGGCATGCGCATTAAATCGTGGAGGCATGGGACAAGCTTCTTTTAGATCCACAGTATCTGACACAGAAGTCGAAACACTACAGGTAATTGATAGAAAACATTTAATCATTAACATCTTAAATAAAAAATTGACTAATTAAAATTTCCAAATTTATTTTAAAATATTTTCTAATATAATGCTTCTCGCTGTAAGGTTCATTATAGTTAACAGGTTTTGGCGAGACAATTATTT
This sequence comes from Adranes taylori, assembly GCA_009867245.2. Classification (NCBI taxonomy): domain Eukaryota; kingdom Metazoa; phylum Arthropoda; class Insecta; order Coleoptera; family Staphylinidae; genus Adranes; species Adranes taylori. The sequence goes on from WYDF02298555.1 coordinate 22,654, forward strand.
CTTCAGAATTGAGTATAGTAGCGTTTAAAGAAAGAATAAATATGGCATTCTTTCACCAAGTTGCGGTTTTAAAAACACAATGAATATTTTGAGGTTAATTTAAATTATATAAAAATTAAAATTCACAAAAACAACTAAATGTTCAAAACATAAATAAATATGTTTTAAAAGAACTTTATCGAACTTTCAGAAAGATCTCAAAATGATTAAATGTTGTTAAAAGAAACGACATGGTGAAGGTATGTCATATTTGTTTTTTGTTTTTGTTTAATTATATTTAGTTCTGTTGAAGGGGTAAATGTTTCACCGAAACATGTCAACAACTATAATGCGCCTTACAGCGAGAGGCACTTTATTAGAAAATATGTTTCATCAAATGAAATTTTCTGGATATATTGAAATTTTAATTCTTCAAAATGTGGACTCAAACAGCGAAGCGAGATTCTAATTTAAATAATTAGACATAATTGTATCTTATATTTTATATACTGCACCTTTTTACCCATTTCTTATTGTAAAATTTTATTGTTTATAATTATAAAATTTAAATGCCGATACACTTTCCCTAGTTTTTTATTTAATAGATTATTTAATTAGTGGCAGCTACTTATGACAGCTTTTTCTTTGTTTGAATTACATCAGATTATACAATAAATATCAGCTTTTCAGATCACTATATGTATTGATCGATATTAAGCCGTCGTAACAATAACAGTTATACAGTAAAAATATAAAATGAAAGTAATAGGATCAAATATGTATATTTTATGATATTTATAACTTGAAACGATAATAAATGAATGATAGTGGTCGGTATAGAGAAATGTAAAATCTGTGAACAAAACTTGGAGGATAATAAAAAACAATGTCTAAAGTATATAATTTGCTATGGGGGTGTACTGAATGCATACTGGAAAGTAAGGTTAGGAATAAAATAGATGAGTATATGACCGAGCAATTAAATATATTAACATCCGATATAGAAAATATTAAACAACAACTAAGTGAAACACAGTATATAATAAAACAAACACGTGAAGAAAAGAAAAGGGGAGTAGAAGCGGATGGTGTAAAAGAATTAGCACCGCAAGTAAATGATCTAAATGTACAACGAGAAAATAGGAACAATGAAAATCAATCAAAGAAGGTGGAAGACTGGACAAATGCCGTACAGAAAAATATGGAAAGGATACGCAAGTGCCATTAATCATTAAGCCTATAAGAAATGTAACAAATGAGAAGAACATCAAACAACTATTAAAAGAAAATATGAATCCAAAAGATATTAATTTTGGTATGCATATGGGAAAATCACATGAGATGGGAGCCTAATTTTACACTACGAAAATGTTACCACACAAAAAGAAGAAATTTTAAGCCATGTAAAGGAAAAAAATACACACAACTTTCGATGTAAGGTTACCTCCTCAAAAATTACCAAGAGTAATAATTTATAATGTCGCTAATGAATACAATGAATTAGAAGAAGAGAAAACAGAAGTACAGAAGTCGAAAACATAAAAATAATATCCAAACAGTAGACAACCGAATATACACACAACTTAATCATAGAAATTAATAAACAGGTATTCAACTCTGTAATGGAAAAAGATATGCTATATGTAGGCTTTCAACTGTACAAGAAAGAACAATACATAAATGTAATTCGCTGCTATAATTGTAACCGTTATAGACATAAAGCTAATATTTGCAAAAGTAGTACAATTTGTCCATACTGTTCGGGAGAACATAACACAGCTAACTGCAATATAAATAATAATTTGGCATGCATAAATTGTATTGAAAAAACAAATATGGTACAAACTATCAAATAAGTCGTGAAGCTTGGAATGTAGGCTGCCCATCATACTGAAACGAAGTGTAGAATAGCAATCGGAGAACATAGTGTACCTAAATATACATAGTTGTAACCAGTTTTTTAAACTGGTTTAATTTAAAACTTTAGGACAGAATATTGGCAAATTTTAACAACTCTATGTTTGGTAATATACGAGAATACAAGTATCAAAATAATGAAAAGATTAGTGGAGGAAATAAACGGAAGGGGAAATAAGTAAAAGAGTAAAAAAGAGGGTTATTCTGCATGTCAGGTCACTTCTGCCCGGGGAATTGGTTTTTGTTCACAACAGGGTTTGGGTTTCGTTGTTGTTGGGGAGTTGGGGCTAGGAGGGAATTTATATGGGTTAATTGGAGTTCTTTTAATTTGTAGAGTCGGAACATAATTTTATATTTGAAATTAAATGTAAGAATATTTTTGTATTTAGTTGAGATGCCAATAAAAGTACTTTTATTTTTATTTTTTTTACATCTAACAAAAAAAATCATTAGTATTACCTGTGGATAGAAGACTGAATTCCTTTTGAACTTGTGTTCAGGATGTACATATCTGGTTAAGTGTGTTATTTGTAAATTTGAGTTTTCTTTGTTGAATTTCAGTAACATCACATAGTAATAGGAACATTTTGATATACTGGATCACTTATAACTGCCGTTTTAGTCGATAACATCTTAATTCCAGTTAATTAGGGCTCGATGGAAAGCTGAAAAGCGTTGTTTACATTATTATTATGGTTGATAAGATAGAGCTTTTACCTGTTCTATTTATAGCGAGTGTCACAGCCTAATATTGTAGATTGCTTATTGGTACGATTAAATCAATTATTTAGTGTAAATTAGTTGAAATATTGTTGTACAATTTTTATAGCAAAATTTGAGGTTAGGTAATTAGTATACACTGAATTGGCATTTTGCGTGTTTGTCGTATAAATTCGGTACATTGACCGATCATATGTGCAATATTCTAGAGCCATCACTCTTTATTCTAATGTGTTGTGTTGTAGAGGGCGCTTGGGCCTTCGGTTATTTGCAGACTATTTGTATAAGGGGTTAATTGATTTATTGAGTTAATATTAAGGGTTTTAATGGAAGACATGGTGTCTGTGCTGCGAGGAAATATAAGTGCGTGGCGGTAGATGGGAAGTAGTGACACTACTCGCAGGGAAATTATGGAACGGTACAGTGTCACTAAATAACTGTTCCGTTAGAGGTCTCTGAGTGCGGATTGTCTACTTAATGGGAGTAGTTCGTTAAATCTAGTTAATGAAGATAATTTAGTATTATTAAAAAATTGGTTCCCTGTTCTTAATTTTCTTTTGGTTAGGATTTGATCGTAAAATCTGGTCTTCCGATTGGATGTTGGATGACATTAGTGGTGATGATCCAATAGGAGTTCGTTAGTACATTGATGCGGAAAAGTTAAAGGGTTTTCCGGCTTAGTTGAATTTCCGGGCAAAGCGGATATGCACTCTCCTACATTTAATTGTACAAGACGCACGCCAATTTTTGGCTCCCATCATTTAATTGTTTTTGTAAAATGTCTGTGTAGTGAAACATAAATTGCGTTATTGTTTGGGATATGGGTATGATTTTTAACTTAAGCCACTAGGCGCCATTGGCTGGTGAGTCCATTTGGGTAAGAAAATTAAAATTTTTGTTTGTCAAAATGGCACTAGAGCATGTTTGAAACTTATAGGCAACATCCCTAGGGCTAGTGTTATGCTTTGATTGTTAAAGTCCCCTTTCAATTAAGATCACTGTAGAAACAACGTTGGCCATCATACATTGCATTATGTCAAATGCAGTGTACATTGAATAAATAAATAAATAACATCTTAATATATGCAAATTTGTATACACTTTACGTTCAAAATAGAAATCATAAGTATTGGTTTCCAAGAGGTATATAGTGTACCATGATGTCTTGCGCCTACATTTGGAAAGAGAAGGTGTTGTTAATTTTAGAACAAAATGTTTCAATTAAATTGAACGAGCTTTTTGGTGGCGTATATAATAAAGTTTATTCAAATATCCTATCTTTTATAGTTCCTGAAATATATCAAAATGTTTGTAAAATTTTAAATGTGGCAACGTCGCGCTTTAAGGGGTAGCACCACTTGCAGGGGTGGCACTACTTTCATTCGACGTATAATACAATATACTATATGCGAGCGAAATTTCTATCTTCTGAATTTCTCAATAAAATAATCATTTTGAACCCCTCCCACAATTATAATGTGCACCCGCCATTTATACCAACATTTATTCAATTACAAAAGCAGTTTATATGTCTCATACAACGTAAAATATTTTTTCCTGCATCTTGGCATATATGAACTATTACGTAGGGCTTACATGTATATAATATGATTGTTGAATGTTGCTATGGCGACAAGTTGCCAAATTTTAAGTTATTAAGGCTCAAATATTTGAAACGATAAGAGTTAGATCCATCATATGTGGTATTATTTTAAATAGAATTACAAAGGCTACCAAAATGCAAATAATATGTTACTAAAAAATGTTTGATAAATTTTTTATTGCTCAAAATCGGTCTAGTATATTCAGTTGCTCACACAGGCAACATTGAGGTCCCATACATACGCTCCCCAAGTTTCAGTTTTCCAGTTTCCAGTTTTGAGTTTTCCAGTTTTCATAGAAAGCGAGATATTTAGGGTAGTACACTTTATTCAAAGTCACATTACTCCGGTCATATGACATGCGAGTTTTTTAAATTCGCTTAGTTGTTTAAGTATTAAAGGAACTTTCGACACAAAAAATTTAAAAAAAAATGTTGCGAAACTTTTCGAGAAAATTGACCCTAAAATTTGAAAACAAAAATGGCCTGTATATATGTTAAATTGTGATTTTAGAAAAAATGTTTCAAACAAAATCGAAGGGCCTTTATGTAGCCTATACAATAAAGTTTATTCGAATGTCCCTATCTTTCATCGTTCCTCAGATATTTCACAAAGGTTGTTTAACTTCAAACGTAGTTAAACAACCTTTGTGAATAAAGAAAGTCCCATGTTGCCAAAGTCCCAATTTGAAACATGGGACTTTCTTTATTCGACGTATAATACAAGGTACTATATGTGTGTCAAATTTCAGCCTTCTAGTTTGAATAAGAAATTTTGAACAAAAAAATGGCTCCTCTCCGCCATATTGGATTTATTAAAAAAAAATGAAAAACCGTTCTGCGGGCTCATAGTCTACACCTGCCTACCAAATTTCATCCAGATCAGTCTCATAGGGAAAGAGAAAGTCTTGAACATACAGACGTACTTACATACAAAGAGACACCTAAAAATCGACCCTTTAATTTTTTTGAGAAAGAAAATTTTTTTTAGAAAAAACTTCATATATGAAAAATTGTTCCTTAATGTTCCTATAACGTTTGACATGTGGCAGTGACAGTGGTCTGATTTGCAGACAGCCACAGGTAAGAGCTTGCGCGCTATTAATCTTCTTATAAGGAAGAAACATTAGTTTTTCCATGGAAACATTTCTTCAAGGCAGATTGTTTCTATAATAAATAGAATGCGTTCTGGTCATGCTGCGTTTCCAGCTCACATGGCAAGAATAGTTGTAATTCAGAATCCAAATTGTCAGTGTGGTATCTTTGGGAATCTAAGTCCTATATTTTTTAATGTTCTAGGTATAATAGGAAAATAAAGGGTCTCCTGGCCGAATTACATAGTAATAACATTTCATATCCTATTACACATTCCTCGATGGATATGCCAAATAGTGGAGTCGTGTTTGGGCGTGGTGGCATGTTTCACTCTACACATTCTCATTATTAGCATTCGTGGCTAAAAAGTTTCAATAAACAATCTTTTAACTTTGTGACTGCGTATCCTTCATTATTAGTAATTAATTTTGTGGTATTGCCTTAGAGCATCTATAATTATTGCAAAGAGTAACATAAGCAATTGAATTGAATAAAACGAAAAAAGGTTTTCTAATCCATTCAACAACCTCAATAAAAAATGTCGTAAATTTTCTAGCTCATATTGATTATCACAATTTCCTCAGAAAATTTAATAAACGTCAAATTCATGGTTGTTGGTGATTAACCCGTGTAGTAGAAAAATACCGATATAAAAGAAAGAAAGAAAGAAAGAAAGAACATTAAGTTGTGATTTTTTTTCCATAGTTCCCTAAAGGGCCTAAACAACGAACTCCGAGCGTATGGTCGAGTAAATCCTCACTATCAACAGGTTTCCGTTATCATGGCGGTCATATGGTCAATACGGCGACAACACCAACATCGCCGGAAGTCTCTCGAACATATCTGTTTGAAGGTTTCATTGGAAAAGATCGTTCTAATCTCTGGGATCAGATGCAATTTTGGGAAGATGCTTTCCTAGATGCCGTATCACAGGAACGTGATATGATTGGAATGGATCAAGGACCAAGGGAAATGATGGAGAGGTATATATAAAATTATGATATTAAAAACTAATACGATTTGTTTACAAAATAGTATTATTAGTGTTATATTTCTTATACGAGAGCTGCTGTTAAAATTTCGGGATAGAAGAAGACAAAAACATCTAGAAATACAATACTTTATTGCTTTTCAAAATAGTCCTCTTTACACTCTACATTTTTTCATGCGAATAAACCAATCATCAAAGCATTTTTCCACTCAGAAGATGGCACACTTGAAATCTAATTTTCAAACGCTTCTACTGCATCTTCTGGAGATGAAAATCGTTTGCCACGTAGTCGATTTTTTATTTTTGGGAAAGTAAAGA
>WYDF02298567.1:0-15737 GCA_009867245.2 Adranes taylori
GAAAAATTTATAGCTTATATATATATATATATATATATATATGTATATATAGTGGAACATCTAGATGGCCACAGCGCTGTAGGTTACACATATATATAGTAGAAATTCTGGATGCCCTCTCTCCCTCCATAGAACAATAACCACAACGAAAATGAACGTGGGCCAGTATTGATAGAATCCAATTTTTAGGACTGCTGACCTATTAAAGGTGCTTCTTTGATCGGGAAAGTTAAAAAGACTTTCCGGATGATTGGCCTTCCAGTTTGCTTCCGGCTTTGCTTGTTTGATTAGTTGTTTATTTGGTTGGGTTTTACATACCGTCAGATATCTTGGCGACCTTGCGATCTAGATGATCTGTCAGACGACGGACCATGTTTTCCCTGCTTGTTCTTGCTACTTGTATTAGATCTTTTGCTTATAGTTAGTCTCCCACTTCTCTATTTCTTATATACCACGGTGCATCCACTGATTTGCGTAGATTTGTTGTGTGCAACTGTGATAATTTCTTTGTATTTCTCCGCCTCTTTGCCCAGATTTCGGCTCCATACATGAGAAATATTTTAAGGGCACCATTCAGGATCCTCATTCTAATCCGTGTGCAGAGTTTTCCTTCAGAACGTAGTACAGTTCATGCGCGTTTCTGCAGGATACCTCTTTTCCTCTTTTGATAAACTTCCTGTAGTCTCTCTTGCGGTGTAAAGTGACTCCCAAGTATGTAGATTGTTGTTTAATCTTAATTATTCTGTTGTTTAGTCAGATGTCTCCATGGTTCCTGTTTTTCATTAGGAATTCTACTGTTTCTGTTTTTGCCTCATTGATTTTGATCTCCCATTTTATGAAGAAATCTGCTATTTTCTTCAACATTAGTTCGTTGAAGTTCTTGCTACCGTGGTGGATAATATCATGCACATATATATTGTACAAGATCGGCGATATTGGTGATCCTTGAGGGAGGCCACCTTCTGCGATGTAATACTGTGGTATTTTGCTATTTATTTTCTTTCCTCTAGGAATGATGATATAACTCTTGTTAGTGCAGTTGTTTTGAAATACTTGTGGATTAATCCGTCACGCCACACACGATCATAAGCTCTTTCGACGTCTAAAAGCGTGCATAAAACTGTTCTTCCTCTTTCTCTTGCTATTTTGATAATATTGTCCAAATTGGCTACTTCCTGTATTGCAGCCTACCCAACTTGTAAAGCCAAACTGGTTGGCGCTGATAATTTGCTTGTTTTCCGCCAATGCTTTTATCATGACTTCTGTGATTGTCGAAGGGTCGCTTATGAGGCTTATTAGTCTTCTATTATTTATGAATGACGGATCTTTATCCTTTTTCGGAATGGTGATAATGTATACCATTTTCCATTTTGCCGGATAGTAGCCTGTTCAAACTATAGCATTAATGATGTTGAATATATGGTTGATAGCATCTTCTGGCATAAGCTTTAATGCGGAATCTTGTTTGGCCCTGGAGCTTTTCTTGTATTTCTAATAATACAACTTGGAAGAAATATTTGTATTTCTTCCAAGTTTGCACTTTTCGCACTTGTTACTAAGTTGTTCACCGCTTTTGTAGTTTCAGCATACGTTGTCAGATTGTTTATGAATTGGTGTTTTAGTTGCCTCGTTGTTTCGTTTGCTTTCTCCTGGTCGTCAGAAAGCTGGTTTTGGAGTCTCTAATTGATGTATTTGGAGTGGCATTGCTCTTCAGGCACTTGTGAATTTTCCACAGATTTCCATCACAGTTATTCATTTCTTATGTGGTTAATTCTAGATATTCTTCTTTTTTCTTGCTTAGCATTTAATTCAATCTAGTTTGTAATGCTTTTAAATGATTTTTATCGTGTGGATACCTTGTTTTTGCGTATTTTCTTTTTTGTTTATTTTTTTCTGCTAGGAGTTCCTTTTCCTACTGATTTATTTCACAGGTGATTGAGTTCACTGCCGTACCTATATCTTGGTTCGACGTAAAATTTTCTGCGTAAGTGCTGATAAAGTCTTTCATTTAATATGAGTATCTTAGCCAGTTGATTTTTGTTTTTGAAGTTTTTGTTGCTTGAAAATTTCCAAGATCGGCCAACACTGGAACATAATCTGACTGGAATTCCAATTTTGTTTGTACCTGCAGCTGTTTTTGCATTTTGTGTGTAATAAATAAGTCTATTATTTCCCCGTAACTTTTCTTCCCTGTGGAAATGGAAGTGGCACCTACAGGCGCTTGAACTTTTGTATTATGCCATTTATTAGCTATTCTGAAGAGTTCCTTTCCAAACTTCTTGCTGCTTCTGCAAATTCGATGTTAGGTGTTTTGTATTTAGGTGTTTTGCCTCCTAAAATGCATGGGCCGTGTTTGAAAATTTCCTCAAAATCTGCTTCTAATGGCACCTTTTTTGGGGGAATATAGCATGCTGCCAGCGTGAGCATTTCTCCAAGGATCTTTGTTTCAATTACTACTGCTTCCATTTCGTTACGTGGACATCTACTTCTTGGATGCATAGAGATTTGCGGCTTAGGATTGCAACTTCTCCTCAATTGTTGTCTTACTTCCCATTCAATAGGTAAAGAAAAAGAGCTGGTATCACTTCATTAAGGAGTTGGCTGCGATAGTGTAGCTTAAGTTTTCCTTTCTTGTTGCATTGTCAATTTTTTGTTTTTAATTTCTGCTTGGGATGTTTTTGCTATTTTAGGGTTGTGAGGTCACTCTTCATAAGAGACCACATGGTCTCCTTCGCAGTTTACACATTTTGTTTTTTTCCGCCTTTTTTTGACAGTCCCATGATTGTTGATCAATGGACTGTGCTTTTGCTTATTTCCGACAGGCGTAGTCAGCAGTGCACCTGAACTGGACGTGGCCGTATTTCTGACAACGGAAGCATCAGGATGTTCTTGTAGCACGTCTTTTAGGTTCTGTGCTTATTCTTACGCTCATCACATCTGTCAGGTCAAAGACCTTTTTTCCTTCATCTGAACTTTCCGTGTTAACCAGCACTAACGGGAGAGGCTTTTCCTTGTTTCCTAGTCTTTTCAACGAATTAAATTAGATGCCCTTATTGTCCAAATCGTCCACAATGTCTTTTATGTCCAGCCATTGCGGTACGCCTTGTAATCCAATCTTGAGTTCTGTTTCTTCAGGCAGCTAGTATGTATGCAATGTTTTTTGGCATCCTCCAATACTTTCTGAAGTTTTCTTAAATTATCTGTATTTTCAGTGAATGCCTTCCGCAGATGAAATGGCTTTTATAATTGTCACATTGTTGTGTTCCACATATTCCTTAATGTATTTATACGTCTCTGTTGTCTCTCATGCATCACATGCATCACAATTAGAGGCGGTTTCCTGATTTTTTGTTCTCTCTAGGAACTATGCTGGGGCTCCCACTTCTACTGGGGCTCTAGTTTGAGCAGAAGGTTTGCTTCTCATAAGTTTTGATGCAGACGGATGCATCAATTCTCCCGAAATTGTCGACTTGTGAGAATTGATAGCAGATTAGGACGCTGAGCCGTCATTCCTTTTAGACTTTTCTATTTCTCTTGTTGCTTCCAGTTGTTGATGCTATTTCACTACCTTCCACTAACATATCCTGGTTTTCCAGAATCGCGTAACTGTTTTCCGTAGAAATTCCTTCGTACGTTGAAAGATTATTCCGCGCATGCATTTTGGTAATTTCTTTTTCTAGTCTAGTCTTATAGTTGCCTTATGGTAATTACTTATTTCTTCAATGATGCGATTGCACTTCTCATCGTAAGAGAGTGGAGACATCTTGCACGCTTGCAATAGCCCCTCTCTCACAACTTTAACCCGGCACTTAATGTCTCAGGCACTAAATTGTCATTTATGCACTGCTCTAAACTCGCGATGAAAATATCGCGTTACGCGACTCATGATTATGCAGGTTACTTTCCTTCACAGCTATACCCTTCTAAGAGTTCGAATATCGCGACTAGCACAAACTTCGCGTTTTCCGAAAATCGAGTCAATAATCAAGGAAATAGAGTCAATAAAAATGTAATGGATTTTATAATTACAAATCACAAGTCTGCTGTTCAAAATGTTATAGTTCTGAATAACTTCACAACTGACAGTACACAACTGATCACAGAATGTTATCTGCGGGAATTGTTCTAAATACAAAAGTTCAAAAAGCAAAAATGGTAAAGAAAATAGTTCTTCTAGACTTAGATCTACTAAAACTTAAAGGACGACTTCATCAATGTAACATAGACGATTTTAAATACAGTTGATTCTATAAAGGAGTTCCTGCAATCAAAAGGCGATGTGAGGAATCAAAACTTAGCAATGGAACATTGAACTTCATTTCAAGGAAAGTAAAAATAATTAAATATGATGAATGACAGATTTAGCGGAATATCGAGATTTCTTCAAAGTTATTCATAAGGGTCTGAGAACTGATGTCCGAAATTATAATGTTCAGCAAACCATAAATGTTATTCAACTGAACGTAACTACAGAATATTATGATTGAACCTAACATTCAAGTTAAGGAATAAGCTAGGGGTAATACAAACGGACCGAAACAAGATATTAAATATTGTTAAGGAATGTTATAAAGGTTTGTTCACATCAGTTTGGATGCAACCACCTGAAGAAAATGCACAAACGGGATCAGCAATAATGAATGTAAATCAGAAGATCAGTGTTGTTGCTTCTGTTTATCTAGTTATTGACTCTCTTCCCTTGTACTTTAACAACTAACACCACTAAGCCCAATCCTTAGTACCCAACAATAGAACCCCTATGAATTAAGTCTCTATGCCTGAAGATGGCCCGAAAGGGTTGAAACTATAGGCACAATCTCAACAATTGTACTATACGTGGTAATAACGAAGTAAAAACACTTCCAATTGATTACATCATGGATTACCACAAAGTATCGCTTGAGTCAATTAATCTATTTAGAAAAAAATGTTTCAAAACAAATTGAAAATTTTTTAAAAATTGCATTTCAATATATATTTAAATACACTTAATGCTTTTAGTTCCAGTATGTGAAAGATGGAGTGGTGGTAATTCCACGAATATTTTAGAAACATTAGAAATTTGATGAAAATATTAAATATTTAGCATATTAATATATATAGAAATAAGAATGAAATCTTCAAATTTCTCCTTTCAAATTAGATTTACTCGCAGCCCTTTATGTTATTTCCTTTCTCATTACACGTGTATTAAGTGTGTTACTATACAGTAGTCAGCATCAAAAATTTACATTAGAATGATTTTTGAAAAAAAAAATAGTTACGGATAGATCGTGTGACTCACACACCTCTATATGCATAAGGTTGGTTCCATGCATAAGGTATTAAGGTATTTATGAACGTCATCGAGTAAGTCAGATCAGTTTCAGTTTTTAAAGTAAATGGTACATCCTGAATTATTTGGTCACACACATTGATTTACGTTAAGTAGGAAACATAGATACTCTTCTTCTTCGTGCAACGTAGTAACCGACATGTGGTGACTACGGTTGACGTTGAATAGGGCAATCTTCTACTCTCTGTATTATTCGTTTAACAGTTGATTTCCAGGTCTGTCGATCGTTCGCTTGGCGCGCTGCTGTCGTGAAACTTGTTTCTGTTAGTTTAGAAATAATGCCGGTCCACCTAGTTGGGAATCTGTCTCCTTCCCTTTTCCTTGCGGGGTCTCCCTGTACAACAAGTTTTTCCATGTCGAGAGATGTGTCCGAAAGTTTCAAAATTCGCCCATATGTCATCGATGAGAATCTTTGTACAGGTTTGACCTCATTTAAGATGGATACATATGTTCTTGTAGCCGTCCAGGGAACTCACAGTATCCTGCGCTGGACCCACATTTCAAACGCATCTATTCTTCTCCTGTCGTTGGAACGGATTACCCAGGTCTCTGAAATGAACGAACAAAAGGGAAAAACTAGTGCGCTTACAAAGCTTGCCTTCGTATTTCTAGTGATATTTCGATCCTTCCAGATTTTTGCTAGTTTTATCATGGCCGAGCAGGTAATTTTAATTCGCCGTCTTATTTCCAATTCACAAGAGCCGGACTTACGGAGCATGGAGCACAAATACACAAATGTTTCGACAACTTCAAAGTTCCCTATTATTGTCGATTGTCTTCGATTTTCATTATCTCGGTCTACGACTTTTGTGTTGTTGGCATTTATTTTGAGCCCATAGTCCCGGCTTACGTCTTCCAGGCATTGAGGACACTCTAAAAGCTCTTCAGTGCTGTTAGCTATCAGAAGAGTATCATCCGCAAATCGAAGGTTTGAAAAGCGCCTTCCATCAATATTCACGCCTCCGTTCCAGTTCTTTAAAGTGCACCGCATAACTACTTCGCTATAGATGTTGTAGAGTAGAGGTGGGAGTTCGCCGCCTAAATGAACGCCTTTCCTAATGCAACATTTTCTGGATAATGTTTTATCGATTTGCACGAGCGCCTGCGAATTCTTATAAATGCTTTTTACACGAGTGATAAGATGACATGGTAGTCCAAATTCTACTAAAGTCGCTGATGTAGCAGGAAGACTTGTAGTCTCGCTTCCAAAATGTACAACATAATCTTCCTGGAATGTGATATCAGGGCTCGTCGTTTTCGCAGACTGTTTCTGATCCTTTCTTATGTAGGGGAAGCAGTACTGAAGTTGAAATAAATTAAACAAGAAAGTATTCCAAAAACTCCACTTAATTGATATCGTAAGATATTGAAAACGAAATCAATCGACAGTCATCGACTGTCTTGTTGACATGTTTCGGGAATAACAATCATCACTTCATCAGAACTATTTAAGGGATGATTGTTATTCCCGAAACATGTCAACAAGACAGTCGATGACTGTCAATTGGTAAATGGATTTTGATAAATGGGTACATTCAGTATCTAAACCGATTTGATATAACTGTCATGCGAAATCATATTTATTAATATTAATTTTGTACTATATCCTATTTTGTTTAAATTAATTTTAACAATTTTTCTGTTAACCATAGAAAATTATTGGTTAGCATAAACATTATTGTAATAAAATAAATCAAAAATAAAATTTATTATAACAAAATAGGATACGGTACAAAATTAATATTAATAAATACATGAGAGTTATGACAGCTAGATCACATCGGTTTAGACACTGTACCCACTTACGAAAATCGCTTGTAGGAAATTTATACTGCAGTATAGAAAAATAGTAATAATTAGAAACCAAATTGGAAATTTGTAGATACTAATTGATGTGCATCTATTATCCTAACATAATCAATAATTTTAAAATTGCATTTTATTTATTAACGTTTACGAAAATTAAAATGAATTATAAGATTATTTCTATTTCTGGACTGACGTCAATAAAAGTCATGGTCAATCATAACTTTTTTTTATAAAACGTTTAAATATTTAGAATTATAATGTAATTTCTTACATTTTTGTAGTGTCATGTAAATTTCCCCCATACATTAAATTATAGAGTATATATTTTATCTCTCCATTAATAATTATCAATTGACATGTGGCATTTTAGAATTATTTTTGTAATAAAAAAATGTTAGAATAACAGCATAAAATAATGTTTTCATAAAAATTTGAATCATTAAAAGGAATATTTTAAATAAAAATTATTAATATATTTAAGATAAACGTATTGAAATTACTTTTAGATTGTTTTGATTACTCAAGTATGTAAACGAGTTATTCATTCAATCACACATCAATTTAGCGTTCTTGTATTGAAAATCAACCATCCACATATAGGAATATTTTTATTAGTGCGACTTCACTCACTAGCTCCACTTTTACTTCACTTTTAGCAATTTGAGTAATAACTTTCTCTTAAAACTGTTTGATTGTTTTACTGTTAAATGACCTTAAAACTGTTTGATGCTGTTTGGAATGATTTTGCGCCAAAATGTTACCACTAATATAGTGATCGCGATAATGGCCGAGACAGATGGCTCGTAGCAGACGCCATACATAGAGCCAGCCAACTTACACATGAGAAACGTAAATCTGATACTAAATAGTTGTAATAAACCAAACAAATGAAAATTATGAAAGTTACAAGAAAAGTTGGAAATTATTAAAATTCATGAGAATGGCGCATAATCTGTCGAACCAAACCAAATGAATCTTCGGTTCGACAGATTGTAAAATTCCGAATCAATCATTCGGAATAACCATCAAAAGTGAACCGTGTAAATCTGACATTGCTCTCCATTTTCAGAAAAAAAAAATGAAACACGGTGAGAAGGGGTGGATTTCAGATTTTTTCCTTCTTATACCATATACGTATGTAATACGTATAGGTACATATATGAAAGATATAGGATTCATGTTTTGAGAATTTTTTCTATTTCACCTTAGTACGTCTCTTGTATTCATATCACTGCAATCCTTTCAAACGTAATTTAAGCAGCGGGTCAAAAGGAACAATTTGCAGCAAAAAATTTTAAGAAAATCTTGCTGAAAGATTTCAAAGAACGGTGTACCCTCGAATAAAAAACGGACAGGAGTAAGTTGACCTTAAAAAATATTGTACTACCCTAAATATCTTGATTCCTATAAAAGTTAAAACTTGGGGAACGTATATAAGATCAAGGGACCTCCATTTTTCCGATTTTGGGCAATAAAAAATGTCATAAAACTTTTTAGTGACACCCTGTATATTTTAGACATTTTGATAGCCCTTGTGACTCTCTTTAAAATGATACCACACATGTGGATCCAAATGTATAGTCCCTAATATCTTAAAAATTCTATTGGTTGCTCGTCAACATATCGATACGTATATTAACTGAACAGAACAAGTAGATAGAAGAAATTTTATAGGAAATAATATTTTCGTTTTAGGAGATTTATAAGACAGTGTTCCTCCAATTTCGGAAGGGTTCAAACGGATAATTTTTTTTCAGAAATTCAATTTTAAAACTAGGAGGCATATTTTGCGTCGATTTAAATTAGTTTCAATTTTCAAATGCTATGCACCTCGCCGTTGTCTACTGAGATTTTATTATGTTCTCATATCCATATCTAATGCTTTTGGACTCTGTAGCTGCTTGACTTTGTTTATTTAGTTGCTTTTTATAATTTTTTTATGGTGTTAATTTATTGCAATAAATGTTTTTATCTTTCAAAAATCATATACGTACGAAGTACGTATAGGTAACGATATAGGATTCATGTTTTGACAATTTTTTCTATTTCACCTCTTGTATCATCTCTTGTACTCAGTACATCTCTTGTATTCACATCAATGGCAACAATTTATACTAGTTCTAAGAGCCCCAAGGAATAGTCCAAAGGAATTGTCACAAAAAGAAATTGTCCAAATAATTTTTTCTTGCTCAAAAATTTAAAAGAAAGACGTATTTCTCGTTGCCTGTGCGTATGTACGTACGTGTGGATGTACGTTCAAGAATTATTTCTAACCTATTGCACCCATTTACATGAAATTTGGTACACAGCTACACATAAGTTTTCCGCAAAAGAGATGTTTTCATTTTTTTAATAAATCGAACATAGCGGAAATGCGCCACTTTTTTCACAAAAAATCTGTTTTTAAACTAAGAGGCTGAAATGTTGCAAACATATAGTGGCTCATATTGTGCGTCGAACAAAAGAAGTCCGATATCTCTGCCTTGTACAGAACGCGACGTTGCCACGATCAAAGTTTAAAAGTTATTTTTAATATACCTCAGAAACTATAAAAGATACAACATTCGAATAAACTCTATTTTATAGGCTACCTGAAACCCCTAGGCTACCGATTTTATTTGAAAGATTTTTTTAAATCACATTTTAAATCAAATATATACTGTCTTTTTTTGAAAATTTTGCGGTCCATTTTCTCAAAAATTTTCGATGTAATTTTCTTTTAATTTCTTGTATCGAAAGATCCTTTAATATTTAAGGGATTCAGCGAGTTTAAAAGACGGACGACTTAGTGTCGGAGTAATTTGACCTTGAAAAAAAAATTCTGTCCAAAATATCTCGGTTCCTATGAAAGTTGGAAAAATAAAGTTTGAGGAGCATATTTAAGTCTAATGTACGGAGAACTGAATATACTAACCTAATTTTGAGCAATACATTTTTCAACAATTTTCAACAACCTTTTTAGTGAGACCCTGTATATTTTTATACATTTGGACAGCCCTTGTAAATCTATTTAAAATGATATCCCACATGAAGGGTCTAACTGTTATCGTTTCACAGATATGACCCTTAATAACTTAAAACTTTGCAACTTGTCATGGCAACCGACATACAAGTCATATATTCGTGTAAGGCCTAAATAATAGCACATATATGCAACGTTACAGGAAAAATTATTGTACGTTGTATGAGACCTATCTGTGCTTTTGCAATTGAATAAATCTTGTTATCAGTGGCGCGTGCACATGATAATTTTGGGAGGGGTTCAAACTAATCTTTTTATTCAGAAATTCAGTTTTAAAACTAGAACACTGAAATTTTGATCGCATATAGTATCTTATATTATGTGTCGAAAGAAATTAATGCCTTGCCTTGCCTGAAACTGATGTAGAACGGTACGTTGTCACGTTTCAAATTTTACATTCTTTTCGATATATCTCAGGAACTATAAAAGACAGTATACTTGAATAAACTTTACTGTATAAGGTACCAAAACCTCGATCACGCCCACGAATTTTTTTATATAAATTTTCCATCGAAAACTATCATCTGGGTCCATTGGACCCATAGTATTACCTTATAGACAAAATCAGTTGTATGCAAATGTAGCGATTCCCCAGTAGCATCACACTAATTACCGCTGTTTGAGTAACAACAACGAATAAATATGGTATTCAGTACAATTTGAACTTCTGTAAAGTGACTAGTTTATGAAAACAGTAAATCTATTTACTGTTTCATTTATTGAATCAGGTAGATAAATTTTATATAATTTAGTTGAGATTTGTTAGTTCATAATACATAGTTATTTTGTGTCTAAAATTCTAAAAAATGGATACGCGAAGGCCATTGAAACCCGAAGAATTGGAGGCATAAATGAGATAAGTGATATTGTATACAACTGTGACAGTGAATATGTTTCATCGTAAGATGCTGGAGAAATAGACATTGAAGATTTAACACAGGGCGAGTGAAATTCATAAATGGACATCTCTGATGATTCGGATTCAGTTGATATCGACGACGATAATATGAACACCATTAGCGAACGAAATTTAACTTTTATATCCAAGAATCAACAAGTATGGCTCGAAAATCCTGTCAACCCTCCACAGGGGCGATAAGGTCAGCATAATATTTTGCGAGAAAAATCAGGACGCCCTAGGCAAATACGAGGACCAGGGGATTCATGGGTAGGCAATTTATAGGTTACCATAGTTTTAATTAGTTTACCCTAAGCAATTATTGTACTAATTGAAATTTATAACTCGTCCATAAAATTCAATTAACTTAATAGGATAACAGTCGATTAGCATAGACACGCATAATTGTAACAATGCAATAAAACCATACTTCGCAAGTCTATGGAGTAAATAGTTTGCCGATTTTAGTAACATGTATGCTCGAATATTAAAAAAAGCGAACATTAAAGTGTATTCAAACATTTATTTAAACGTCATTTTCAAAACACTAGTGAGTGGCGTATTAGTTCAAAGGGGCATTTTATCGTAATCAAATTCAAAGTTTTGATTATACATAGAACTTATACAAATAGAATTAAATAAAACAGCAGGTTGAGTATTGTTTTAAAGAGAATTACGAATACTATCATAAAATATTTTTACTAACAAATTAAATAAAATATATCTAGGAGCACATTAATAAAATTATCTGTGAAATTTCAAAAATCGTAAAATATTTTTACTATTTTATCTACATGTACCAAACATAATCTCTCTATGATCCTTCTTTTCATTTTTCCTAAGAACGAAGATATTCATGGTAGTGCACATTTTTTCACGGTCAAACAACAAATCGTCCGGTTTTTTTTTTGTAGGGTGCTCCTAAACCCACCCCTGATCAACACGCACTCTAATAATCATAAAAACAAAATTATATAAATATAAGTTAAAAAGACATTGCTTTGTGTTCGCACCAAAGTTGCTCTTAAAAGGAAAAGTTGCCTCGTCCTATTTTATAGTGGTCGATTATCATTTGATCAAAAACTACAGCTTAAATGAACACAAATTGACATGAATTGTGCACGACTTTCCTATAATTTAAGGTGAGCACACGTAAAGCAATAACAAAGCTCCGTGCCGTACGCATCCAAAAAGGATGCACACGTATGCCATGTGGCTAACGTGCTTTCTTTATTTTCTTTCCATATATTATTACTTCTTCCTTCTTGATTCTTATGGAATCTCAGGCGTGGGAAAGTTGTTAGTCTCTGTCGAAATATCCCCCTTAGAATATGATGAAGGTAACTTTATCACAAACGGACCATTTAGAGTATACATATGTAGAAAATAAAATAAGGTTATGTAGGCAGATCTTTTCTGAAGAGAAACCAATTTTAAAAGTGCAGCAACAACAAAAAAAAATAGAAGAAGGAAATAAACGAAATGGGATATGGTAGATGCGTGTGTGTTGTTGAATCATTTTTTTTGTGCCCGATATGGAATTTTAAAGGTCTCCGTAGATGCGATATTTCTATAGATTTTTTTTGTATACTCATAAGTATATAAAAAAATAATTCTAGAAAAAAAGTGAAGCTAAAAGATTACAAATGAATATAAATTTCTAAAATAACTTTTTTCATCTATTTAACCTCGAGTTCCGTATAACGAAAATAAAAATAACTGTTTTTATTGGATGAACTGTGTTACAGTTAATACAGCAGCCAGATCCAAAAAATTAATAGGTAATTTTAGTAAATTTATGGTGATCATAAATATGAAATTGGTTGATTTTTTTTCATCATGTCAGTTACCTTAACCTGTTTTTGTCCACTATTCCATTAATGAAACATCCGTTTTTTCGTCAAATTGCACGTACACCAACGTTCTGCGAAGCTTGTTTCAATCGTTTTGAGTGTAAATAGTTCTAGTTGTATGGGCCTGCAGCTGAGATAATTTATGTCACAATTTTTTTTGTCGTCGAGAAACATAGTGATTGATTGCCTCGACCATGATTGACTCCTCTATTGAGGAGTCCTTTTGCTAATGAGCTCACTCGCAGCTAATGACTTCCGCGAAGCTTGCTTTAGCGGAACTATTTGCGAGTGAGAATTGCGCTAAGAAAGAACCACGCTCGTGTAAGTCGCAGTGACTTTTTGCATAGTGTATATCAAAATGTACAAGTTAATCATGGAACTATGATGACTATCCATCATGGATGATTAGTCAATCAATAGACGAGTCAGTACTCCTCTACTGACGCCCCAATAGAATTCCTCAATAAAGGAGTCAATCATAGACAAAAGTCAATCATGGTCTCGGCTAATGTCGAAATAATTTGAGGCGGTGTTTTTGATCTAAGGCAAATATGGGGGGCGTTGCATACCAACCGCCGCTCCCCTAACAATTCTTGCTGAAATAGATTTAAAAGTTTGATTCTTTAACGCTGCTGGGCCAAGAGGACAAGATGTTAAATTAACGATGGAAGGAGGCCACATTCATGTTCAAAGAGAATGTAAAAAGATAGGTGTCATCAAATATGATGTTTGAGTTTGTAATAAACTTTCTGAATATATACATGTTTCTCAGGGCAATATACCAGGGCATGAGCTAACACATAACTGTATGGAATTCTTTAACAATTTAAACATATTTATGTATTATTTAGTAGTATAGAAATTTGAAGCTAGTGGTTGTTTAAAGAGGATATGTGGCTGAAACGAGAATCGCATTCTAAACATTTATATTGTTTTTCACCAGTGTAAATAGGGTTGTGGTCGTTTAGACAAGATGTCTGGCGGAAACTAGAATCGCATTGTAAACATTTGTAAAGTTGTTTGCCGATACGAACAAGTTTGTGTTGATTTAAATTACTTGGTTGCCTGAAATTATATTCGCATTCTATACATTATTTCTGCATAAAATCTAGTATAATCAAATTAAAAATCTGTATATATTTTCTCATTGCATATGTATGAATAAAAATTACCAATTAATTTAAACTATCTGCGTGTACTTAATTTATTTATAAACTGAAATATACTAAATATAACAAAACAATAACGGAATTATTAATAAAACAAAATTTAAAATAATTATTCTAACTTTAAACGTGCGGTACCATCGAGTTCTTGTAAAGATCTTTTTTGTGTTTTTACTTTCTTCTTCGTTTAGGTTGGTTTGACTCTGTATTAAATTTATTAGCATTAAACCATAAACTTATGCATAGTTTTGTTACTTAAGATTCTGTGAACAATAATATTAATTACAGATATAATAATTAGTGTAATTATACAATTAATTACAGAAATGATATAAGGCACTATCGGAATCGTAGGAAACTTATTGGTAACTATTATTGATTTAAAGAATGTTTCTTAAATGGGGCGATGACTAATTTTTTCTTTAAAAGGGAGTGAGCTTTAGACCAAAATAGGTAGGTAATCAATCAGCATTTTTTCCGACGACGAAAAAAATGGTGACTTAAATCATCATACCGGGCGTCACCTGTAGGCCCAGGCAATGGAATTATTCACACTACACTTGGAAAAGGCCGCATGATCTACAAATTAGATGAGAGTGAAGATGAGGTACCTCTAGCCCAGTTTATGAGGAAATTAAAACCTCAATAATTTACATGATGCAGATAAAGCAGAACAAGTTAAATAAAGCCATTTCCAGATATACCTAATGGTGTTACCTAATAGCAGCATGTTTTGAGCGTTTTGTTTTCTGATGAAGAGGACTTATTCGAAGAGGATGTTAGGTTACGAATTGATCGACCACCCACCTTATTCACCAGATCTAGCCACTTCTCCGTGTGCCGAAACCTAACAAAAATGGCTAGAAAGACGCCGTTTTGCAACAAATGATGAACTGACGACCGAAACTTCCCATTATTTTGAACAGCTCGAGCAATATTATTTTTCGGAAGGGATGAAGAAGTTGGAAAGTCGTATTGAAAAGTTTATTGCCTTAAAAGGAAACTATGTTGAAAAATAAATGATAAAAAAACCAAAATCGTGCGTTTTCTTACTTAGGATAGATTTCCGTCGTACCACCCTCGTAGCTTACTGTTCATCAAGATTGAACAAGACAATGTCACAAAAAATTCAAGAATATTATTTTTAGGGATATTTTTATTTCTTAACTTTTAGGTTAAATTCAATTATAGGATCCCTAGTATATTTAATAGTATTTAGTTTATTGTAATAGACGTAATAAATTAGAATATCACAGCTAGCAAAATTAAAACAATTGTTTTTGCTTCATATCAAATAGTACTATATGATGTCTAGTCACGTAAAATTACAAACAAATCATATGAAAAATTCAGCATACTATTGCAACTGGCAGTTGTCAAGTTCAATGAATTTATCTATATTTTTTTGTACATGTCTAATTAACTGACGATAGATATTGTTTGTAGATGGCACATGAAGCGCAGATATTTTAGAAATCTGTAAACTGTAAAAATGTTCTTGAAACTTATAAATTTTTTTAACTTTAGCACAAACGTGCATCTTTAGATCTTTTGAAATTAACACGGTATTTAGTTTTAAGTCTATTCGGTTCGTTGTTTATCTCACAATTTTCCCTTCAATTTGATTACAAAAAACGCGTTTTCATTCTTTTGT